>JAOTBA010000007.1:22886295-22905780 GCA_025629845.1 Erythroxylum squamatum
TTCATGAACGAACTAAGCACTTGGAGATTGATTGTCACCTTGTTCGCAATCAACTCAAGGCAGGATTTATTTCTCCAGCTCATGTTTCTTCCCATGCTCAAATCGCAGATGTGTTTACTAAAGCTCTGCCTCTTCTAGTTTTTTGTATACTTCATTCCAAGTTGACTCTTTGTGATTTTCACCAAGTTCCACCTTGAGGAGGGGATATTAAGATATAAATAGTTACAAATTAGTTATTTAATTTGTTTTTAGTTTTGCCAATTGTCATACGCACATTTGGTGCTTTGTTTATGTATAAATATTCTTTCGACTCTTCTAGAATAAAGGAGTCAGATTAATTCCTCCGTAATCTTCTTTTGTCATCATCTTCTTTCTTCTATAATTTTACATCCACATGGTTTTTCTTTGCCACGTGCAACAGACTAAGAAGGTCACCTGAGAAATATGAAACTCTAGCTTTTTTCTTGGTTTCTGCGTGATTGAATCAATAGCTTGGGAAGCACATACTTGTAGTTATTGGATTAGTTGAACATTTATTCTTAGAAATTGTGTTTCTTTTGTTTCAGCCATCCAAGATGATGATTGCCGTGAAGCAGTTGCCACTAAAATGGCTTGCCTGGCCCTGGAGTATTCTTGAGGATTGATCTTTGAATTCAGCAATAAGAGATGATAGAAGCTTGGGTTTGGACTTTGGAGACTTGAGTTTGATGATTGAACTCGAGCTTGGGCAAACTCGACTCAACTCAACTTCATGTTTGACTAAAACGATGTAGTTTTGTTAGTTTGAGTTAGACTAATTCCGTTCTTTCGGATTGGGCCAGCTCTTAGGTCTGAACCCAGACCAAAGTGTGATCAAATTAAACCTTACTCTATCCGTTTTGGACCGGGTCAAAATGCAAAGTCCAGAAACATATCAAGAAGTGTTTTGGACCACAATCAGCGAAACGTCGACGTCTACTTATTTCGGCTCTTGACGACATAAGTCCAAGAAACTTACCGCAGAATCATGGACGACGAGCCATGGGAAGAGTTGCTCGACCTTGACGATTCCGACCTCCCATCCCTCCGCCACCAAAACCACCGGACACCCACCACTACGGCGGAGACAGCCACCGTGGTCTCTCTCCCTCAACCATTTCTCCGACCCTGTTCAGTTCTCCCTCTGCCCTCCCAAAACCGTCAAACTTTATCATCTCCAAACCCTCCTCCTCGCCTCATCCCTGGACCCGCCGGAGTCGTGCAAGCCGCCATGAAACGCCGTAAACATCAAATCGAAGACCCAATTCCAACTCAAGAGTACATCAAGCGGGCTGTTGAGGACGGCGTCGGCGACGAGGACGACGATTTCAGCCGCGGCCCGTGGCTGGCCTCCGTGGACTACATTCGTCGTCAAGGCTTGGCGATTGACGGCGACGGAGCTATCGGAGTCCCATTGAGTGCGATAAAGAACGGAGTGGTGAATTTGGATGATAAGGTGACACAAGTCGTGGCTATTGTCAAGTCTTGTAAACCTAACGGACTCGGCGATCTGATGGTGACATTAAAAGATCCAACTGCTAGTATTGACGCCAGCGTCCATAGAGGAGTTGTCTCCAACAATGAGTTCGGGAAGGACATATCTGTTGGAGCTGTGATGATACTAAAAAACGTTGCCATTTTTGCACCTACTCGTCATGTACATTACCTGAATATAACTGTAAGGAATGTGGTGAAAGTGATCTCTAAGGACGGTGGAGGTTTGTCGACACAGAGTGGTTGTTCTGCTACATTGAAAAGCAAAGAAGGTGGTGATATAGGGAATGAGGTGATAATGAAGAGTCTTGTGTATGAGTCTAATGGGAGAGACATTGAGAGTGTTGCTGGTGATAGTGGAGCTTTGTTGACACAGAGTGGTTGTTCTGCTACCTTTAAGAGCAAAGAAGTTGGTGATAGAGGGAATGAGGTGATCATGAAGAGTCTTGGTTACGGGAGAGAAATTGAAAGTGTTGGTGGTGATAGTGGAGGTTTATTGACACAGAGTGGTTGTTCTGCAACATTGAAGAGCAAAGATGGTGATGATAGAGGGGCTGAGTTGCTGATAAAAAGTTCTGCTGCTATGGAAAAAGAAAGCGTTAAAGATGGAGACTTGGTTGATATGCATAGGTGCAAAGAGATTGGTAATGCTGATGGAGCTAAGGATAGTGTACAGCAGAGTTCCAAATCTTCAATCTTGCAGTGGACTGATGAACAACTTGAAGAGCTTTTTGCATCAGATTGAGTGGGGTAAGGGCTTTTTGCTCAAAATTTTGATAGCTTTGAAGTGTAAAGATGGGGTTTTGAAGTGTAATAGACATGGGTTTTTTGTGGTTTCCTCGTTACATAGGGTATTTTTACAGTAGAGCAGGATTGGATTGAGTTTGAAGAAAATGGTTGCAGGTGAATTACAATTACCCTAAGGTGGATAGGCTTCAAGACTGGTACTTTTGTTCTGTGCTAGAATTTACTGAATCAAGCAAGTTCAGAATTTCACAACATTCGAAATCAAGAGAATTGCAAATTGAGCGGTGAAACTTGAAGAATTTACAAGAACTCATCCTCTTATATCGCAATCTCGTCATGAAATCCAGCATTTTTCTTTGGTTAGGTACAAATCAACTAAATATTAAGATTTCTTGTCCTTCCTCATCCCATTTTCCATATATGCAACTTTGAGAACAGTAGCATTTCTAAAGTATAAGCTTGATAGGCTTTAAAAACCAGAGGTTAAAGTTTCTGAAGAGGGAATTTCATCAAAATACGCAAGTAAAACAATCGGGAACAAACTTCTCGTGCAATTTTTTACCTTGTTTTGTCATGAATGCATCTTCTTTCGTTCATGAATCTCTTTTAACGGCCAGATTTGCCAGCGTTTAGAACCAAATTGTATGAGGAAGGTACGGATTTCCATTGGAGAAAGCTCGACAATTAGCAGTTCTGGATCTACAGGACTGACTTCGTCTCACCTTCTTTATCTGGTAACTCATTCAAGATTGAATTACTAAAACCAAATATTTCTAAGCCTTAAAAGTTGTCTTCTTTATGCAGTCATTTTCTCTTACCTTCTTAGAAGGAAAAACCCTTTTCAGCTCTACTCTTGCCATAGTTGATAGGTCCTTGTCCTCCCCAATCTTGTAGTTAAAGTTGCATCACATGGGAGAAACTGCTGAGGAAATGAAATGAGAGCCGAAGTGGGAGAGCTCACTGAGTACAAACCGCATATAAGTGTGCCAACCGAAGCAGAACTTTTCCATCCTCCAACTCTTGCAGTTTTGATAAAACAACTTCAAAAAGAAAACCTGTAAAGCTTTAGATCTTCAAGGCAGAGTAATGGCTAAGGATCAGTGAACTTTCCGTCAAAAGTATTTTCTAAACACTTGCATTCCAAACATTCTTTTCCCAGAAAAAATCTGGACTGTTAGAATTGTTATTTCGCAGAATTGTTTTATAGACGAATCACTGGGGGACATATTTTGGTTTTCTATAATGTTGTCTACAATTGCAGAGAAAGTTACACACCTGAAGAGTTATGATTGCCACCTTTTCTAGTAAAACTTAAGTAAGGATCCACCCCAGAAAAGTTTGTTAGATGAGACTTTGTCCAATGATCTCCGTCATGGCAAGTGTTGATAATAACATGAGACTACATGAAAGCATTCGTTAACTGCACTGGCTCAGAAATGCATCAGTGCCCTCAGTTTCACCTGCTCTGCAAAAGCTAAGAGAAATGGAGAATATATCTCTTGGTCGTATGATCTACGCCACTTTGCTTCCTCTCCAATGGGATCTATCCAAAGGTAATACTTTCCCACAATCTGTAAATGCAAGTAAAACATATGTGAACAGCAGTCCAGGATGCTGAAATGAATGAGTTTTGTGAACACATACTGTTTCATTCAATGCCTCTTACACACCTCTTCCATCATCTTTAATTAGTAATCTCTTTTGTAAATATGTAAAGGTTTTTACCTCACCTCTCTGAATTGTAGTTTTCATTTTTCCTGTAAGATTTCATAATTATTCCCTCTTACTTTATGTTTAAATTGATCGAACAACTTTAATTATGGATTGTGGATCAGACTTTGGTAAGGACATCAAGAGTGTAAGGAGAAGACTTTGAAATCTCACATAAAAAGTCGGGTATCACAATCTTATATCAGAAAAGAGAAAAGAGGTGAAAGTCTTTATAAATTTAATCAACTGTTTTCATGTCTAATTTTATTAAACCTGAATTGAAATTACTGTTGAATAATCAGAGTTGCAAGCAATCAGGAAATGGATAAAGACACTTGCCTTTACTGATGATCTAAAAGTTTTGGAGCCTTTTCAGACAACCTCAAAGAAACTGCTGGTTTAATCCAGTCTTAATCAATTCGTCCAAAGAAGAGAGAGTCAAATCCAACCTAAGTCCAGAAGCTATGTGTTGAAGAAACTAAACTAGTAAGGCAGGCTGGGTACGAAACTCCAAGGATCGTATGTGTGCTGATGAGTGATACTACTAGATCATTGAACAGGTATGTGAGAAATCATAATTGGGTTTTTACACCTCTGCACCTAACAGCTGAGCCTGAACCGCAGAATGTCCAAAATTATCAATTTGCCAACCAATTCTAGGAGTCATGTTAAACTCTTGCTTGATGAACCTATGTCCCATAGTTGTTTGATAAGTCATGTCTATATAATGTGTTGTTGCCTCATCATGCGTGCACATAACTGATATCTCCATGTCTGAAGAATCTAAACTATACAATATCAACTATGAACAAGGAGAAAAGTAAGTGTAGGTGGGTTTTATGCTACATTAGCTGAAAGTTGATCGGATCTGACAAGCTTCCTGACTTTGTTTTGAACTCTCCTGTTCTGTTCTCTCCACTAGCGCTGGGAAAATTCCTGTAAAGTACATAAAAGAAATATTTTCATAGTTTGTCTTATCAGTGAAATCTTTGACAAACACTGGATTCAATAAAAAACTGATGAAAAAACCTGCTCAACATATACAAACTTGCGGTTTTTATCAGCCAACAAGGCAGGAACCAGAGAATCCGGTATATTTTGGACACAGGTTCCCTGTAGAACACATTCAAAATTTATCAGTCACTCTGAAGATTGCAAAGTTTCATTAATGGAGGTTCTAAAGAGACTGAACAAAAGAGAGAGGCTGAATGGATTTGTTGGAATCAACGTAGTACTGATCAACAGTCTTCGATCAACAAACACGAGGCACCAATTGAACTGTCGATCTTCCCTGGAACCATTCTGGGAGTCGTGTTGTAAGTGATGTACTTGGATTCAAGACACAGAATCTGCATCGTCATTACCAGAAACAACAATACAGGCCACCGTGTATGGATTTCCATGTTATAGCTTGGAGAGTAGCTAAGTTTTGGGAGGTCAAACTTGCGCATTGGCCAAGGTTTAAACATTGAAGTGTATGCAAGAAGACGAGAAGATAGAGAACTGGTTTTTGTTTTGCTCTTGTTTGATAACGAGATTATGGAACTTTTGTATGTCTATATCGTTTTCCTTCTGAATTGATGTTCTTGGATGGATGAATTATATGATTCTTTATTATACTACAGCCAACAATTCCAGTCCAAGTTTTAATTCCTTGGACGATTTCATAAACTGTTCAAGATGTTAATTTAATCAGATGAACTTATTGGATTGAGACCAACTTAGTCTTTTCACTGTAACAAAACAAGAAACGGTGTACTCAACGTGGAGGCAAATCCATGTCTAATCTGCATTGCCTTGCATGGACCTTATTTAGAAGCAAATTCTATGAGGAAGGTACGGATTTCCATTGGAGAAAGCTCAACGATTAGTGTTTCTGGATCTACAGGACCTCCTCTCACCACCTCTGGCTCTTCCCCAGAATCTCTTTCTACTTTCCAAACCAGTCTCTTCTTCTCCATTTCTGCTCTTTCTTGGTTTGCAGATAAATTTGTTTCTGTGATCTTGTTTACCTAATAATTCAATCAAGATTGAAACTTTACTTATAATCATGTACTTCTGGTGCTAATAAGCCTTAAAAATGTCATCTTTGAGCAGCCATTTTCTCTTACCTTCTTAAAAGGAAAGACCCTTTTCAGTCCAACTCTTGCCATATTCGAGAGATCTTTGTCCTCTCCAATCTTGTATTTAAAGCAAAGAAATAGTTGGAAATTGAAATGGGAACAAAAGTGGGGGATCTCAGAATATGAAATTTAAGAAGCAGAAACTGATCAGTACATACCTCATACAAGTGTGCCAACCGAAGTAGCACCTTTCTGTCCTCCAATTCCTGCAGTTTAAGAATGAGTAAGGTACTGAACTATAAAAAGATTAATGGCAAGGTAGCTTATTTGGCAAAAATCAATGAGTTCTGGCTTTGAATTGAGAGACTGAGACTGAACAATCTGCTTGAAAAACACAGGCCTCTGGAGTTAACTGATTTTATGTTTATGCCTAAGACAGTCTTCAATACCAAAGAAAGTTACACACCTGAAGAGTTATAATTGCCACGTTGTCAGGTAAAACATAAGAAGAATCCATCCCAGAAAATTTTGTACCACTGGACTTTGTCCAATGATCTCCATCCTGCAAAATGTTTATAATAACATGAGAATAGGTGAACATAATTTAACAACATAAATGCATCAGAGCCCTGAGTTTCACCTGCTCTGCAAACGCTAAGAGGAATGGAGAATATATCTCTTGACCATATGATCGACGCCACTTAGCTCCCTCTCCGACAGGATCAATTCTGAGGTAATACTTTCCCACAATCTGTAAATGCAAATCGATTTAAGCAGAATGTTTAAAGAGAAGTCTATACTGCAGAAGTGAAATGTGCTTACTGTTAATCCTGTACATTCGTTATTAACACAAACTGTTTCATTCAGTGCCTCTGATACACCTCTATCATCATCCTTGACCAACCTCCTATAGGAAAGACAAAATCATTTATTCCAGAAGTTCGACAATAGTGTTAGCTTATCTACTTGCAGAAAAAGATTTTAGGAAGAACCTGTGGACCATGATTTCTAATTGCCCATCAACAATACTTGACCCTCCCACAGCTCGATCAACCAGAATAGATACCTCTGAGGTGTTATCCTTCATGTACATTCCAAGATTAATCTGAGGTGATGAAAACAAACATAAGGATGGCTGAAAAAACAATCAACTAAGCGAGTATGGGCAAGCAAAACTTCAGTGGCGTGAAGAAGGTCAAAGTACTACTAAACTACTGTCTAAAGCCCTTATCATTTTTCTTCATCAGTTGCTTCTCAATTTCCTCTCGGTTTGTAACTCAGTAGCCAAATTTAGTGGTTCCATTAAGTTAGCGATATGCTATGTATCATCGATAATTTCCTCAGAACTCAGTAAGATGATATCTTGGGAAGTTACATATCCAGGACTTTATGCAACAGCATATTCACTCATTTTCCAAGCAGAAAAGCACTTAATCAGTAACTATGGTCCCAGAAGGTGTCTGTCATGGAGGTTACTACGTGACAACTTTCTAACAGGAGGACAAACAATCTTCAAGTAACTGACTGTGTAAGTGTAATCCAATCATAAAGCATTTGTACCGGATAATAATTTCCTGCTACAGGCTGATTTACTTGCAGATCCCAGTCTTTTCTGTATTCTCGAACCTGCAAAAGAAAATTTCATTAACACAAATAGCAATGTGACAATGGCCTTTTTGAAAAGTTACCTCACCAAATAAGGAACATACCCTTTCAATGAAATCACGGCCACTTGAATCCGTATAGAATCTTTTGTTGTTTTTTGTAGTTGTTATGATTTTAGTTATGATCTCTTTGCCAATACCATCATCAATCGGGATCGGTCCAACCTGATGTTGACAAAATTGGTGAGAATTGTTCCTATGGCACCGTTTACTCTCTTCAGAGAAACACTAAAGGTGAAAGCATGGATTTACATTAACAAAATTTTGTTAGACTTACAGTGAACTCAAACTCAACATGTTCTTTTCCTTTGTATAATCTGGTTACCTGTTTATGCAACTATGGATCAGTCACAGAAAGCAATAGCTATATAATGTCACAAATCTTTGATACTTATAATTTTGAACTGTAAGATACACTTTTCTTATTGAAAATAGTTTCTCTTGTAGACTGTAAGTTAAAGGATGTCCTTTGCCTTACTGTGGTTGAATTAGCACTTTCCCTCAGCTCATCAGTTGCCACTTCAAGCTGATGATAAGCACACAACCTTCCTGATACCTTACATAATGTATCTAACTATACTAATATTTCTATTTCTGGACTTGGAAAGTTGAAACTTACAACTTGATTTTCATAATCAATTGCGGAATGAGACAAAATACCTGATAAATCCATGAATTTATCCGCTGATGTGCTTCATGGAGCAATGGCCCCCGCAAAATAGTTACATCAACCTGAAATATAGCTCAACATTTCATTGAAAGTAAAAACAAACTCTTCGTGAGTTAAGCACTCCAGGGGATCTTTTCTACCTTTCCGTCAAATTCGATAGGATAGCTCCCATTTGGACGGAAGATGTATGCTCCAGAGGCCTTCAGAAAGTTGAATTCCATAGTGTTAAACAATTTGTCCATGCCTGATGGGACAATGATACAGCAAAAAGGTGATAATCGAATGAGAAGGTTGTAATACCTGTGTATCGTTCTTGGTTGCCCCATACCCTGCATAATAGCCATATACTTGCTCCAGAGAAGCTTTTACCTTGAAGTACAGATTCAAACTACTCAGGTGCAAGCTCTTTTTAGAAATGTACCTTATTCCTAAAACTTAAGGATAAATATCCATGAATAACAAACATATCGGGATGAAGAAATTAGAAGGTAACATACCGATCTTCTGCTATTTATGTACGTGTTAAGATTTCCATCTTTCCTGGAATAAATTAATTTCAGATTTCCTGGCCCTATTTGGACTCCATCTGTTTTTGGTGATTCTGTTCTGAGGTTTTGCATGTCAGAAGTTGCAGCTGTAGGCATAAAGAGAAAAGGAGCAACCGGATCTCTCACGTTAAAATCTATAAAAAACCTTTCTTCTATGTAATATCTACGTTCAGGTCCAAAAATTACCATGCATACCACCTTGCTTATCAATTGATGTAGCGGACGAAATAATATAGGTGTTGAAACCCAGAGGAGGTACAGATGCAGAGAATGCAAGCCAGTATTTGGGAGTGACATTGGGAGAGATGCCCAAATATGCTTTAGAATAATAGTTTCTTATGCCTATGGAGGCATCCAATAGAGGTAAAAGCTGAGATTCAATTCTGTTTCCTCTTGAATCTTTAACCATGACGTTCTCATTTATAACCTACACCAAGTTAGGCCAGGTCAGAAGATTGCATATAGAACATAAACACTATACATGTGAAGCTGTCTATCTTTCTCCAGAATTTGATAGTTTCTGTATAGTTTCTGAAACAATAGGCAATTCATGAGGACTATATACACATTATATACAATCTAGTTGAACGTGGTTTCTCTCCATGGAAACTGAGTTATTCAGGAAGTGATCGGACTTTTCGAACTCACAGGAAATCTTATAACATCCTCCTTTTTCCATCCCAAGGAATTGTAAACAACGACCACCTACAGAAGATATCATAACGATATGTGTTTTAGTGCAGTGAAATGACAGTTCTACTCAAGATTGTGAAATTTCATTCTTTCTCCTTAGTCCTCACCAGGCTTTTCCCATTTGACAGACGAACCTCTGATGCAGGACAGTAACTTATATTCAGAAGAGGGCACTGAAACAGTTGAAACAAAAGAGAAAGCCACAAGTAAATATAGCATAACTTTCACTACCAATATAGCTCGAGGATGTATCAACTATGTTCATGATGGTTGATAAATGAGGCATGGAAGTTCTCACAATTGCAAGGCTGGAATGAACGACGATTGTACTTCTATATCTAAATTTGTGAAAAACTGTAAATTCCAACAAAATCAGCCGCCGGGAGTACAGTCTAATTAAGGGATCAGTGTCTACCAAATCCTTAGAAGTAAGAGGTTGATACAAAGTGAAACAAGACAGAATTTAAGCAGAATAGCTCTTTTACCTGCTGAAACTTATTCACTTGATTGATGCAACCAGTTTTCACAGACGAATCTACTATGCAAGAAAGAGATGCTCCAACCACTTTCTCAGCCTGAAAGAAACATTATTAGACTTGACTAAAATTTAGCAATAAAAGCTTCTGGAATAGCGAAAACAAACCTCTGTATGGCCTTTTGACAACCGTGCTGCATAATCATTAGCAACATGCTGCTTCTCTGTGCCAGAAACTGCGTCATGATGTTGAACAATTGCTAAAGCGTCGGCCAAAGATTCCGTGTTAGGTCCTGCTTTACTAAACCCTTTAAAAAATTCTAGTTGTCTCGCTGCCTGTATGGTCATTGCTGTTCAGTGAGCATAATTTGTTCAAGAATTCCCCAAGATAACCAATCTGGTCTTACCAAATAGTAGCCACTCAGTTTTCTAACATAGCTTTTGAGGGCTGGTCTGCTTGTAAAATATCCTGTCCAGTAAGCATTTTCTTTGTCCGCATAGCTGATACATTTGAACCATATTGGACAGGTTAAAACTGCAGGGAGAGACTAAATGCAAGTAAAATTCAATCGGTATGTGAATCAACTAACGGGAAGTAGTCGTCGGTCTTGAGAGGCCAGGATTCCTTTGTCGAATGCTTAGCATCGGTATATATTGAAGGGGTTGAGTACAGGGCATTGACACGCCCATCCTGCAAGTATTTCAATCCAGAACTTCCATTAGCATCATGAGTTAGGAACTTAATATGATGAGATGACTTCAGAAAGCATCATAAAGGACTTTTATCAGAATCAGGGCCGGCCCTAGACAAGGGCTGGGCGGGCACCTCATAAAGAACCAGGAACAACACATGAAAGCTACCTAATTATTCATTGCCTCTTTAGATATCATGAGCTGTCTCAGTTAGGACTAACCTGATTTACATAGTTGATAAGTTTGTCCATTTGCGTGAACCATGTCTCGGCATATTGATACTGGAAATCCGTCCCCATCGTAAACATGATGTGATCCGTTCGAGTTACGTTAGCCTGGAAACGGTAAGACTTACCATTAATATAAGCACGATACTGGAGTAGCAACAAAGATTAAACAAGTAATTCTGTAGGCAAGGTGATAGAATCAAGTAGTTCTTACAACAGCTTCCACTCCTATACTTGTAACAGCCAAAAGATTATCAATAAGATACATGGTCCTCAATCTTCAAGTCAGTAAGTCTACGAATGGAAGGTGATATGCTATTGAATCTGAATAGAAGTCTTCAGAGCAAACTAGAGAGCTCAAGAATCAAAGTGAAGAAACAGAATCGTGATCTTACTTGAGTCATTGCAGCAGATACAAATTCGTTCACTCGCTCGGGGACATTGTAGTCGAACAAATCGGTATCATCCTTCGACGTAAGAAGAGCAACAAGAATCACCATATTGAAGAAATACAAACTTAAAAGTGAATTGCCAAGAATTATTTACTAAAAGAGTCTGACTTGTGGTTTACCTGGACAATGGGGGAATCAAAACCCTCAGTATTCACTTCATAGTAGAAGTCACCTGGAGCTCCATAACCCTCAGGGAATGCATCAGCAAATATCTACACAAATGCAACTCAATAAGACAATTAATATGAATAATCAAAAAGTAATGAGCAGGAACGTTTGAAAAGAAGATGATTGTTGATTTGGATGTGTGCTTATATTATCAGGTATCTTAGACTGCATTATAGACAAAGCGGAAACAGGTGAAGATACTAACCTGTGCTGATGAACCAAAAGTTTTAGAGCCCCTCCAGACAACCTCAAGACTCTTCTCATTTTTCCGTTTAATCCTGTCTTGGTAGTCGATTCGTCCGAAAAAAAGAGAGTCAAACCCAACCTGAAACCAGAGATTATGTTCAATAAATTTGCTGGATATGAAGCTGCATAGCAGCTCTTGTGTCTAACTACTCATAAAAGCAAATCCCAAAAGATCAAACTCGTCGACGAGTGATCAATGAGAAGATCAAAAAAGAAATATTCATCTGAATTAGAAACCTGTGCACCCAACAAGTAAGCCTGAACTGCAGAATGACCGAAGGGATCGACTTGCCAACCAATTCTAGGAGTCACATTGAACTGTTGTTTGATGAATCTATGCCCCAGAGTTGTCTGATCAATCATGTCTATGTAATGTGCTGTGGCCTCATCGTGCATGCACATGCCTCCATTTCTGCAATCGGAAGATCCAGAACAACAATTTACATCACAAGTTCTAAAAAACTGCTTCCCAGAACACAATGCATCCAATTCTATACATAGGAAAAGTGATAATATGATCTCATTTTACATAACCAATCCGCATCTTCTATGTTAATGAATATAAACAACAAAAAGTGTATGTATGGGTGGATTTTATGTTACATTAGCTCAAGTTGACCGGATCTGACAAGCTTCCTGACTTTATTCTGAACTTTCTTGTTCTGTTCTCTCCACCAACGTTGGAAAAATGCCTGTAACATAGATAACAGAACCTTTTTTCATGATTTTTTCAGGAAATTAAATCCCTAAGTTAACAAAAATCGAAACTACCTTCAAAGAATGAAAAAAACTATCTTCAAAGAATGAAATGTTCAGGTCATTCAAAACTATAAAAACCTGTTCAACATATACAAACTTGCGATTCCTATCTGCCATCAACGCTGGAATTAAAGAGTCCAGTATATTCTTGACACATGCTGCCTGTAGAACACACCACCGACCAACAAATCGCAGCAAAGTTAGCAACTTTTTTCTCAAATCAACCACTATGTAGTAAAACTACGTTAATGGAGGGGAGGACCTGAATGGAATTGTTGGAACCAACGTAGTACTGATCAATTGTCTTCAACCAACCTACGTCATCATGCGTGTGAGGCACCAAGTGAACGTTGAGCTTCCCTGGAACTATTCTTGAACTTGTGTTGTAAGCTATGTACTTCGCTTGAACGCCCAGAATGTGAACCAATAACAGAAATAGTGGAAACCATTTCTGGATTGCCATGTGAGCTGAGGTTTAGCTTTGCAGAGTAGATATCACTTGGGTTGTGGGGGAAGAACTTGAACAATGACCGAGTATAATAATTGAAGTGTCGGTGTTGTGGAGGAAGACAAGAAAAGAGACAACTTGTCCTGTCTTTGTATTGTCTTGTTCTCTAAATTGTTGACGAGGATATGGAATGGAGTTTTGTTTTGTAGGCCAGCAGTATCTGTTGGAATGTGTGGATAATATCTTGGGGAAGGTATTTTAATGGCAGAATTTAGGTAGCAGTTTAGGGGCCTTGCTCTGGTTCATCACTTCCATGCACGAGTGCTTATCAATCTAAGACTTGTTTTCTTCTCTTTCCAAGTGTAAATGGTTTAAATAGATATGGAAATGGGTAAGATAATTAAAAAATTCAATAAAATTTTGAATAGATTAATATCTTAGTTTAATTTTTAAATTTTTAATTTTATTTATTTTAATAAATTTTATTATTAAAAATTAATAAATTAAGAAGTTTTTATAAACTTAAATCAATTACTTTTTATTTAATAATTCTTTTAACCGTATTTTAAATTCTTTAATTTTATTTGATCTTTAATCGGTTTTATAATGTTTAATACCAGTTGAACTTTTTAAACGTTAAACTTCTTGTCTTATCGATTTAACTTTCGGTCTAATTTTTAAAACACTAATTTGAATTCAAATAAATTTTAATTAAAATTGAGCAGGACAGTTTGTATTTTGATTCGAGTCTATTCAAACTTCAAATTAGAGTAATATCCAATTGTTCGAGTCAAAATTGGAACTAATTTCTTCGAGTCAAATTTGATCCGAAATTCAGTCACTTAAATTTAATCTATATCAAACTTGAATTATTATTCTCAGCTAAAACTACATGTGAATAAATAATATATATCAAAAAATCTTACTTGATTATATTTTGTTGTGAATTTCGCGTGATTTAAGGATATAAAATAACTTCACACTGTCACATTTGAAACACCCATTCAATAAAATTTACAACACCATTTAGTATAAATTTTGTTAGAGAGTAAGATTTGGAGAAGTCTGTTAGTACGCAACCTTACTCCTAATTAGTAAAGAGATTGTTTCCAAATGATCCCGCATGTGTGAATGAAAATAAAAATTAAAATAAAAAAATAATACAAATAAATAAATAACTATAAAATTAGAAAATAAAAATACTAGGGAAAATAGATAAATAAATAGAAATAATATATAATATTTAAAAAATAAAAGAGATAAAATAAAATAAAATATTATTAAAAATAAAAATTATAGTAACACTAATAATCATAGATATAATGATACTAGCACCACCACAGAGAATATTAAATATTCTAAATATTCTAATAATAATACTAATAATAATAACCATAATAATAATACTAATATGAGTAATAAGTAATTAGCACTTAGTTTAACTACAATATGCAATAGGTAAAAGATAAAGGATAGTTACAAGGATCTCAAAATTTCGTAAGATATTGAAATAAAAGACTTACACATATGATTTTCAGTTAAATAATTAAGAATGTCAATTTTGATCCGGCCTAATTTTGGCCCAAGTTAATCAATTCACGGATCAAAATTGTTTAACCCGACCAAATCATAGGCAGACCATAATGTAAAAAATGATGTCGGTGTATTTAAAAAAATCAGCATCCTATCCCTAACAATAACATCCAATTTTTATTCATTCTTTAAATTTAAAATTGAATACCATTTATGACGACACCAAAAGGAATTGTTTAATAAGAGATTCATCATCATCATAATCACCCAGTCCGAAATGTCGCAATGAAGTAGGGTCTGGAGAGGTCCGATAGTACGCAACCTTACCCCTACATAGTAGAGAGACTGTTTCTGGTAGACCCACATGCAAATGAGATAATATAAGAATGATGCAGTTTACAGAAACAATTCATTAAATACAAGATAAATGAAAAAACAAGTAATGAGGAATACCTGAAGTAGGCCAGATCTGCAAGAACCTAATAGGCGACAAAGTCCATCCCTTCTTGTCTCTCGGTAATTAAGGGGACCTTCCTCAGAGACCCTGCCAGAATGACACCCTACTGTCCCCTCGCACCTGTCATGCAATCTGCGCATCGTGACACAGCATCTCCTAGTAACTGCTGTACTGATTCTAGGTAACTAAAACAGTTAATCCTTTACCCTTATCCGATCACGCCAAACTTTTCTATTTCTAACTACTACCTCATTAAGGGTCAACTCTGACATATCCTCCTTGATCACTTCCCACCAGTTCTTGTAAGGCTTCCCTCTTTTCCTCTTATATTCACTAAGTGTTATTCCCTCACAGCTTCGTACCGGAGCGTCGGAGGGCCTCCTACGCACATGCCCATACCACTTAAGCCTAGTCTCTCTCAACTTGTCGGCAAAGCTGGCTACCTATAGTATATCTCTCACCACCCGGTTCCGAACCTTATCTCTTCTGGTAATGTCACACATCCACCAAAGCATACGCATTTCTGCTACCAACAACTATCTTATATGTCTACGTTTGGCAGGCCAACACTCTGCCCCGTATAACATAGTTGGACGAATCACCGTTTTATAAAACTTCCCCTTGAGTTTGAAAGGAATCTTCTTGTTACATAAAACCCCTGATGCACTTCTCCATTTGGCCCAGCTTGAACTAATACGATGTACTATATCGGCATCGATATTACCATCACTCTGAATGACAGACCCGAGATACTTAAAACTCGTCCTCTGTGGTATGACGTCGGTACCAATTGCTACCACCACCTCATGCTCCATCTGGTTTCCTGAAAAGTTGCATTCTAAATAATCCATCTTAGACCTGCTCATTTTAAAACCTTTCGGCTCTAACGCTAGCAGTCTAACTTGGCATTGACCCCCTCCTTGGTCTCATCCACTAGGACAATATCGTCCGCAAATAACATACACCAAGGTACCTCTCCTTGAATATGTTTGGTAATTTCATCTAACACTAATGTGAACAACAAAGGACTTAACGCAGATCCTTGGCGGAGACCAACACTGATAGAAAACGCTTCCGTGTCCCCTCCTATCGTCCTTACGCTAGTCAATGCTCCTTCATACATATCCCTAATTACTTTAATATAGGTGATAGGAATGCCCTTGGCCTCCAAACACCTCCATAAGAGGTCTCTAGAAATCCTGTCATACGCCTTCTCCAAATCAATAAAAACTATATGCAAATCCCATTTTCGTTCCCTATAACATTCCATGAGTCTACAGAGTAGATGTATCGCTTTTGTTGTGGACCTACCAGGCATAAATTCAAATTGGTTGATCGATACAGAAGCAGCTCTCCGGATTCTCTTTTCAATTACCTTATCCCACAGCTTCATGGTATGACTTAATAGTTTGATGCCTCTATAGTTGTGACATTGTTGGATGTCCCCTTCGGTCTTATATAAGGGGATCAACCTACTTAATCTCCATTCATCTGGCATTTTGGCTGACTCTAAAATCACATTGAAGAGTTGAACTAACCATACAATACCGACAACTCCTAACTGTTTCCATACCTCTATAGGGATCTCGTCTGGCCCTATGGCCCTACCGCTCCCCATCCCTCTCAACGCCTTTACAATTTCACCCCTCGTAATCCTTACCCATGCGCACCTGTCATGAACATGCCCCGTCATAGAGGGTTCTCCTAATTCTACGTTGCCCACTATCTCTTCGTTATACAGGCCATGAAAGTACCTCTGCCATCTCCTCTTTATGTCTTGGGTCTCTGTGAGTACCTGTCCTGCTTCATCACGTATACAACAAACTTGGTTGAAATCATTCGTCCCATGTGTCTTATCTCGTGCTAGCTTGAAAATCTTTTGTGCTCCCCTTAACGTATCCAAGTCCTTGTACATAGTCTCATATGCTTCCCCTCTTGCCACTACGATAGTTTTCTTAGCCTTTCGCTTTGCCAATCTATACCTTACTCTGTTAATTTCCCTCTCCGCCTCCATTGAACTAGCTAAAAGATCTTTAAAAGCTCTCTTCTTTGCCTTAACCGTCCCCTGGACCTCGTCCGACCACCACCAACCTTCCATCCGCCCTCCTCCTTGCCCTTTGGGGACCCCTTTGGATACCCCTAGGTGATTTGTGGCAATTGCACGCACTACAGAGACTACACCCTCCCACATCAGGTTTGCATCCCGCTCCCAGACCATGTTGCATTGGACCGAACTTGTGTCCTAAATCGTTCCATCTTATCCCCTCTTAGCCTCCACCACTTAATTCTACGACAATGCAGGTTAAAAAACTGTGACCTCCATTCTTTAATCCCAAAATCCAAAACTAGCAATTTATGTTGAGTCGATATGCATGCAGCCGGCAGTACTTTGCAAATTTTGCACCATGATCTGGCACCTCTCCTGACAAGGAGATAATCTATTTGTGTCTTGGAGGTGCTACTCTGAAAGGTTACCAAGTGCGCTTCGTTTTTCTTAAAAAGGGAATTAGCTATGACTAACTCATACGCTACAGCCAAGTTCAATAAAGCAATCCCATTATCATTTCTAATGCCGTATCCGAAGCCCCCATGGGCTCCTGTATATCCTTCCGTACCAGCCCCTATATGCCCATTAAAATCACCTCCAAGGATGATTTGCTCCGTATCAGCGAATTGTTGCATGACCCCCTCTAGCGCCTCCCAGAACAGACGTTTTTGTTGTATGTCTGAACCCGCTTGAGGTGCATATGCACAAACGACATTGAGAATCACATTGCTAAAAACAATTTTAGCCACCATAATCCTATTATTTACCCTTGTAATCCCAACCACTCTACTTGAAAGTTCCTTGACCACCAGGATACCTACCCCATTCTGCTTCCGAGTACTTCTCAAGTACCATAGTTTGTAACCTCCTATCTCCTTTGCTTTATCTCCTAACCACTTTGTCTCCTGAATGCAGGCTATTTGTATCCTATACTTGTATAAAATGTCCACTAATTCTAAGGACTTACCCGTTAGGGTCCCAATGTTCCAAGAGCCGAATCTCATTTCATCCTCGCCGTTTCTATCCCGGCATACTGCACGCATTGGTCCCAACTGCGTGAATTGAAGACATCCCTCCGACCTCGGGCTTACACTCATCCCTCAGGTCGACGCCTAAGAAGCCTCTAAAAACTCGGTCCTAATATTAACAATAACTCTAAAATATAATGACAAAAAAATAAAAATAGAAATCACAAAGAATATAATATATATATAATAATATATATATATATATATTATATTATATTAAACTAATAATAATAATAATAACAATAATAATAATACCAGTAATAATAACAAAACCCACAAGTAGTAACTACTGTTCCAACCGAAGGGGTCTACTACAACTGCGATCACGTAACAGTGGAAACACTTGAAACGAAAAAAATGAAGGAGAAAGAAGCAGCACCTCCAAAAATAAAAGCACTAAATAGAAATAATAATAAAAATACCCAAATCTCAAGATAGAGCTAAAATAAATGCAAATAATACTAATAATACTAATAACAAATAATAATAATAATAATAATAATAATAATAATAATAATAATAATAATAATAATATACTACTAATAAGAATAATACTAATGCAAAACGAAAGCTAGAAAGAGACTCAATAAAAGGATAATAAAAGTAAAATAATAACAATAAAAAATAATAATAATATCACCAAACTTCTAAACAGAATAAAAATAATGAAGAAAACGTGAATAATCTAATAACTTGTTAAATAATAAGAAAATACTAAAGAAAATAATGATAAAAATAAAGCTAATAATAAACTCAGTAAAAGGATAAAAGTAGAGGAATAATAATAACGACGACGACGACAACGATAATGATGATGATGATAATAATAATAATAATAATAATAGTGAAAGTGAAAATATTGATACTAAAGAAGATGAAGTTAGTAAATCAGTAGAAGATAACTAATAACTGTAGAGATAATACTACTGATATGATAGATAGAATAATACTAAAGAATCTGTAGTGTAATGGCAAAAGAATAAAAATCACTATTATTTAATATCTTAAAATTTTCAGTTCTAATTTTCATAAGGTCGACCTACTGTACTACGATGCTTTTAAGCGGGTGGAGATTCTGGAGGAGCGGCTACTGTCGATAGAGAGACCCATCAAAGGGGTAACAGGAGCATCAGTCTATCCATTCGCTCAAGTCCTCTCGAGCGTAAAGTTCAGACAAAAGCCATGCCAAGTAGTGAAGAATGTTGAATTCCTAGTTGTGAAGTTTGTAGGAGCCTATAATGCAATAATTGGAAGAGCCACACAAAACGCCCTCAGAGCAGTCGTCTCAACCTATTATCAAGCGATGAAGTTCCCAACACCCCATGGCATCGGTATTGTCAGGGGT
>JAOTBA010000007.1:22918919-22934430 GCA_025629845.1 Erythroxylum squamatum
ATTTATCCATCCAATTATTGAATGTAGTATGTTGCAATTTTAGGGTTAATTAATTGTGTTGATTAATTATGCAATTACTCTGTAAATTTCGAGTTGAATTTTCTTTCATCATCGTTACACCTAACCTAACACGCTTAGTTACATGAATGTTAAGATCAATTTTGAAGGGTACGACGTACGAACTTATCTGTTTAAAGATGACATTTGACGTGCAACAATAATAATAAAAAAAGATAGAATAAGTCGAGTCAGGCTTAAGTTTAAGTTAAATTATCTTAGACCCAATCGGGTTTAGACTGAAGCATAACTATCTCAGACTCGATTAGGCTTTTGTCTAACCCAACTCTTTGTCGGGGTAGCCCGGCCTTTTTTGGTAAATCTATTGGGATCAGTAGTTTAAAGTTATATAATATTATTTAATTATTACATAATCCCTTTTTTCATACATGTTAAATTTTATTTATTTACACCCCCAAAAAAAAAAAAAAAGATCATCGCATGTTGATCCCATGAACAGATGAGCTCCGTTTCCGTACACGACACTCGTTTTCAGGGATTTCTTTTTGTGAACAAGAAGAGCGGTAAGTGCTAGGATATCGTACGGGGAAGGGTAAGTGTTAGGACTAGGATAGCGGACGGGGAAGGGTAAGTACTAAAGTACGGTAAATTGTGTTTTTTCAAAATTTCATAACCACTAATACCAAACTCTCTAAAAAATTGTCTTTTTACTTGACCTATTTATTAGAGCATTCAGGTCAATAAATAGTAAAAGGACTTTAAAACTACAGCGTTTTGTTCTATTAATGGACTATTATTTTTATAGTAATTTTAATCTTTAACTTTATTTTAGGACACTCTATGTAATAACGTCAACTTTGTCGAAGCATTATCGAAAGTTGGAAGACTCGCATTGTGACTTATAACCGAAAGTAACTTGTACGGTATTAATTATAATAAAATTACCAACAATTAAATAAGAGATAATATATTAAAAAGTGTCTAAGTAAGATTTTTTTAATTCATTGTCTAAAGTTTTAAAAATTTCAATTAATTGACCAATATTTTAAAATTTTAACAATTCAATTCAAAATATTATCTCCACTATTGTTTTTTTTTAAACGGAAGAACTTACAGTCGTTGTCATTTGAATACGTACTGGGTAAAGGTAAACCTTTGAGTTGACACAATAACCTGTAAATCATATCAATTGGGTAATCTGCACTAAGCAAGTCCTGTACAACAAGCTCGAACGAGAGAGCGTAGGTAAGAGGATTCGAACATATGATCTTTTGACTCCAGGCCTCCCACTTTACCAACTCGACCATGTCACATAAATATTCATCTATTAATTACAATAACAAAATCTAACGTTTTTAACATTCAAAAAAATTATGGGTAAAAGAAGAAATTCCTCTAAAGAAAAATTAAGAAGATCAAAAATAGAAATGTTAAAATATTTTAAAATTACATAATATGTACTTGTGACATATATTTTATCTCAAAATTAAAATATTATTTAAGGCAATGATTGAGCATATAATTTTAATTAAAATTACATTTTTATCACATATTTGCAACATTATAATATTGTAAATATAATTTTCATTACAAAATTTATATAAAAAATTAGTTTAAAAATTTAAATTAAAATAAATTCATAAATAAAATTATAATATTTTCATAAATTAATAAATAATTACTAAGTGATTCAGTAATTTTTTTGTTGAGGGACTAAGTGATTCAATAATAAAAAAATGAAAAAGGAAAAAAACAAAAGAAGAGAACGGTGCAATAATGGCAAACTCAGCTCAGCCGGACGAGCCAACTACTCACCGACACGAGTCTAGCTATTCTCCTCTCCCCATTCTAAGGAATCTTCAGCCGTCGACCTAGAAGTGAACGGCTATGATCCGAATCTTAAATTTTATCTCAACAGCATCTGAGATCACCCAAACCCCACCCTCTCTCATCCTATTTCTTTTATTTTCTTCCGTTTGTCTTCATTTCAACGCCAACTAACAGCACCTCTCTCCTCTTTCTCTCTCTAACCTTCAATCTCCTTCTCTCTCCTCCTTGCTCTGTAGACCCGAAGTCGAGTTGCCGGCGAGCGAAATCTTGCCGGAAATTCGCTTTGACCACGTCGGAACCTCTTCTGTTCTCGGCTTTCTGAATCGCCGGTGTTGCAGAGTTGGGAATTGATGAAAGGAGAATTATCCTAAAATTGTATCTCTCTCTCTCTGGTTTTTTGTTCTTTCCTGTTTTTAACTATTAGGGATATGATTAGATAGAAGCATACAAAAAGGGGAAAAATTATTCTACTTTTTTTTCTTCCTTTTCCTTCATCCTCACTCGCTGTCTCTGTCCTGTGTGGGTGGGCAACACGTAATAGCTTGCAATGCAAAGGGAAAGGGAGGTTCGCGTTGGGCACTCACGCGAAGATCCCTGGCTCTAACTTGTTCGTTCTTTTTTCCTTGAAATTCTGTTCAAGTTTTCCTTGATCGGTCTCGCTTTTGGGTAGTTTCTTGATTTTTTTTCCTGGGATTGTTTGCTTTCTTTCTCTATCTCTCTCTCCCTCGGCAAATTCTGTATCTTGCCTGATTTGAGCTGGGGGAGAGTGGAATTGGAGGTGGAGGTGACGTCTATGAACTTCTTTGGAGAGGTACTTTTCTGTTCTGAATTTTGTTCTGGCCAATTCTGTTCTGAAAACTTATTTATTTCGTAGAAAATTTTCTGGGTTGGGTTGTTCTGTAACATGGTGGGAACTTTTTTGGGGACGGAGTTCATAAAGTAGTTTAAAAAAATTGTTCAGGGCGATCGGATTCTTAGTTAGGTAAATTTAGGTTCGTCGTTGTTGAGCATGTTGAACTGTATCTTAAAAATGGTTAATTTGAATAATTTATTCTCCTGGTTTTATTTTGAGACATTATTTTTGCTTCCACTGCTGGCTTCTTGGTTTCTGAAATTTCGGGAAGTGGAAAATCTAAGCCAAGCGGGGTTGGGGATGATTTTCTGTTACATTTTCCCTTAAAAGTTTTTGTCATCAATTTAGCAGCCTAATATTGTTTAGGATTTCTTCAGTAGGGTAACTGTTCCTATTTTCCTAAGTTGCATTTATAACCTTTTATGTTGAATTTGACGCACATAAGGTCGTTTCTCCTCCTTTATCAGTCACCTACTTTCATACAATTTTATTAAAGTGTTTTAAACATTTCTTGATTTATCCATTTCTGCGAAGCTGTTGACCTTTTGGTTACTTTTCAGGAGAAGACATATGAGCACTGTACATAGCCAGCAATTTTGCTTTTATATAATGTATTTTACTGTAGACTTTTAGAGTTTCTTTCATATAAGCGTGCACCATGTCGTTTGAGATAATGGATCATAGGGGTGGTACAGCATCCTCCCATTTCTTTGATGACGTTCTTTTTCCTGCTGAGGTAGGCTCTTCTCTGTTATTTATTCAGCACTATGCCTCCTATTTTTGGTTTCATGTTCTGTATGTTCTAATCCTGTTGAAACAAGTATAATCATCTTTTGTTTCTGTTCTGAAGTAGTTTGATTGTATTGGGCAGAGACAAGTTGGGTTCTGGAAGCATCATTCATTGCCTGGTCACCAAGGCGAGTGTCATTGGCATTCCTACTTTTTTGTGCTACTTCTCTCTGTTGATGTGCAAGTTTGTTTTCGCTCATGGATCTAGCAATTTGGCTGTAAAGTTATCAAATGGAAAGACTTTGTAGCAAGTTTCACGGTTAGGCATTAGGATTACATTAGCAATGAAAGACTCCTTGAGTTGAATGATTATGGATTGATAAGTTAGTTTCTTTTGGATGCTATGGTTTCTCTTTAGTGAATTAGTATTCATGAGTGTCATTTCTCTTTAGCATGTTCCAATTTATATTTGCTGCACACTAAACTTTAGACCTTCACATGTATCTTTCAGATTGATGCCATGTTAAGGTATTCATTTTGAGCTTTTTGTTGAGAGTTCATATGTTTTTTTGCAGTTATTCACAGGTCATACCTAGAAACTTTGAATGCAACTCATTCTAGCAATGATTTTTTGATATGAACAGATGGAATGATACCAACTCCCGGGAGCAAGTTGGTTGCTTCATCATCCTTGGACAGATTTTCATCTACTGGATCAAAGTCAGTGGATTGCTCAGGACTGTCACAGTCAGTTCTGGCTGAAGATCAGAAAGAAAAGTTAGTGATGGGTGAAATGAATGCTACTATGTATAAGACCGCAATTAATTCTGTGGATCATCATCCGAAGTCCTGGTCAAGTTTGTCCGCACAACCTGCATCGTATAACCTGGGAAGAAGTCTGATTGATAATAGTGGTGCCCAGTGGGAGAGCAGTCTATTCTCAAGTTCATTGTCTGATGTATTTAGTAGAAAGTGTAAGTCCTCGAATACGTAAAACTGATCAGTTGAATTGTGGTTTCCGTTGCATGAAGCTATATGGCATGTTAGAACATACATTTGAACGAAGTCATGAACTGCTCGTGGCAAAGTCTTAAGCATGCCAGTGAACGGGTTGCATTATCATCTTTCAACTCAAATAGTTTTTTCTTATCCTCTCAAATATGGGAGCACTGAACTGTTATTTCTAACCAGAGGACTGACAAATCTTCTAACAAATTGTGCAGTGGGGTTGGGGACTGATAGTCAATCTCACCAACCTGCTAAAACTGTTCAAAGTCACCAGAAGGAAGAGGGGCCTTTTGAATCTCTCGAAGAAATTGAAGCACGGACTATTGGTGATCTTCTTCCTGCAGAAGACAGTCTGTTTTCCGGGGTCACTGACGAGTTGGGTCAAAATGGTTGTGTTTACAACGGTGATGATCTGGAAGATTTTGATCTATTTAGTAGTGTTGGAGGCATGGAATTGGAAGGGGATGAAAGTTCGATTGAGCGCCAACGAAAATCTGTTTTTGTTGGGTTGGTTGCAAATGGCAAAGGGAGTCTTAATGGCTCAACTGTTCGCAAAAATCCTTCCAAATCAATTTTTGGCGGCAATATTAATAATAAAGTTGAAGACTCTGACCTCAAGGCTCTAGCTGAGGTGCATGTTATTCATACTCTTCAACTATTCATTTGATCTAAATTTGCAAGTTAACGAACTTACATTGTTTCCCAACCTTGTTTAATATTTACTTTTTGTTCTCTCAGGGATATGGAGAAATTAGGGCAGCCCGAGGTGCTTGGGTAGCACTTCCACCGAGATCTACAAAAGTTGACCTACATAATTCCTTTCAAAAGGTATATTGTTCTTGGTTTTTAGCAGTGCTCTTGTTGGTTTTATTGATGTCCTTAATGTGAACTATTATTTTTATAACAATGCTCTTGTTGATGCCCTTAATTTGTGCCCGTTGTCTTTGGTTTTCACTTTGATTATTTTGCATTTCTACTA
Organism: Erythroxylum squamatum; assembly: GCA_025629845.1. Classification (NCBI taxonomy): domain Eukaryota; kingdom Viridiplantae; phylum Streptophyta; class Magnoliopsida; order Malpighiales; family Erythroxylaceae; genus Erythroxylum; species Erythroxylum squamatum. Next base: position 22,924,337 of record JAOTBA010000007.1, read on the forward strand.
TATCAGGAGAATCCAGCAGGGAAGGATATGAACCAGGTCATGCTAGTGGTTTACAATCTTGATCCTTCTGTTTCAGATAACGAGATCCACTGCATTTTTGGTGCTTATGGAGAAATTAAACAAGTAAGGGTACTGGAGGCCATTTGATTTCAAGTTTATAAGGTAAAAGAAAATCCAATTTATGCTCTTAACATTATGTGGTTTTCAGATCCATGAAGGCCCACACATTCATCAGAGAGTTGTTGAATATTATGATGCTAGAGCTGCAGAAGCAGCCCTTTCTGCTCTGGATCGGACTGACATTGCTGGGAAGCAGATCAAGCTTGAATTAAGCCATCCATTTGGAACAAGATGGTATGGTGCCACAGAAGTGGCGCTGTTTTATAATATCTTTTTATGTGAATATTGATTTTTACCGGTGCTTTGTTTGGTTATTACTTCATGGCTTTTCTCCCCCTTTTTACCATATTAAACTCAGTTTTGTTTCTTTTACAGTGTTTGTTATACGTGACTTTTATTTGTGAATGCAGTATCAATTTGTTCCCCAAATAAAAAATTAAGCACATATCTAAAATAGACCCCCAGCGGCCCCCCCCTTCCATGTTAATAATTGATCAATGTTCTTTTGCAGTTTTATTCAACAGCCTGAGCCAGAGCATGAGGAGCCCAATCTATGTCAAAGCCCTTTTGATGACTTATCATCCAGGCAAATGGGTATGATACTTTCTGTCTAGAACCTTCATTTTCATGGACTCCAGTTGTTTCACAAGACTCGTATTTTTTTTTTCTCATAATAAATCTTTTCCGGCAGTGTTTTCACCTGGTGTAGTAGCATCTAGCAGCATGGAAAATGTATCTGCTCAAGTTTTACATTCTACTGTCCACTCACCTGTGACTGCATTTATGGAGGCTCACCAGAGTTCTAGTGTGCCAAACAACTTGCCATTTCCTGCGTCATTTTCATCTGTTGGCAAACAATTCAACCTTTGTGAAACTAATCGCTCATTGGATGAAATAAAATTTGGTATGCAACGCATGCCAAATTTCCATCCTCATTCCCTTCCAGAGTATCATGATGGTTTGGCAAATGTTTTTCCATACGGCTCATCAAGCGCTATGGGAGGCATGGCTAGTAGTGTCGGTTCAAAAATAACAGAAGGGATCAACAATAGGAACATTGGAGGAGTGGGCTCGAATGGGCACCTGTTTGAGATTAATGGAGGAGGTATTCAGATTATTATGATTTTCTTTGTGTTCCATTTTATGTTGTTTAACGCACTTTCAGATGAAAGAAGGATATAGTGAGCCCAATGCCGGAAATAAAAAGCTTACGATGTGCATTTTTTGCAACTTTCTTAAGCTCGATCACTTATAAAAAGATGACTTGCTATAAAATTTGTTGCTGTGCCAGATGATTCTGTTTTTTGATTGATATCGAAACCTAAGGACTTAAATTACTCTTTACTCATCCTCAACTGCAGCTAATTCAAATTCCTTCTTTCATTCACATCTACTTTTGCTTCAAGTGACATTATAACGTATGCATGTATATGGGTTTGTGTAAAAATTGCATTGCTAGGAAGATTGTAATCAGCTCATAGGTTGGTTGACATAGCCATATATTGATCCACCTATTCAGATAAGAATTAGCCATAATAGCAGTTAATGAATGGTTGGAAATGCAACATGAATTATTAAAAGTATGCTGGAATTGAAGTAATTCTTCAAACAGTACTTATGACTAAACATGAGTAATATCTTTCTGGGATTTAGGGCTTTTAATGTGACCCTTCATCCTTTTTTTCTCTTTGAACATACAATTCAAGTAGAGCATTTGATATTGACTTTCATGTTTATGTCCTCATTGTTATGTTGTTCATGTTTTACCGACTTTTTGATGTAACTGAAACTTGTCCCTAGCTTTTGGATCTCCTGGAAATGGGAGTTGCACTCTTCCTGGGCATCAGTACATGTGGAACAATGGTAACTCCAGCCAACAGCATCAGTCAAACCACATGATTTGGCCAAATTCATCGTCATTTATTAATGGGGTTCATGCTCACCAACTTCCACATATGACTGGATTCCGTAGAGCGCCTCCTATCATGTTAAATGCAGCACATGCACAACACCATGTTGGATCTGCCCCATCTGTCAATCCCTCCCTTTGGGACATGCGGCATGCTTATTCAGGGGAGTCTCCTGAAGCTTCTAGTTTCCATTTGGGTTCTCTTGGAAGTGTGGGCTTTCCTGGTAGCTCTCCACCACATCCTATGGAAATTGCATCCCGCAGCATATTCTCTCATATAGGTGGAAATGGTATGGACATGACTAAAAGTAATGGGCTGCATAGTCAGCAGATACGCCACATTTTCCCAGGCCGGAATCCAATGATTACAAATCCAGTCTCTTTTGATTCTTCTAATGAATGTGTGAGAAATCTCTCCCACCGCAGAATTGAATCAAATCCAAACAATTCAGATAAGAAACAGTTTGAGCTTGACGTTGACCGCATTATACGTGGTGAAGATAGCCGAACAACGTTGATGATAAAGAATATTCCTAATAAGTAAGTAAAATCCTCACTGCCCTTTCAACTGACTTTGACCAGTTTTACATTATAATTTTATTCACTAAGAAGGTGATTACAGTTTCCTGTGCCGTAAGAATTTCAATTTGTGGTTATCAAACTATTCAGACATCGAAATATTTGTTGTCCACTTACTTTTTCATTTTTGTTCAATTTTGTTCGTTGGTCTTTTATTAATTTTATCCAATCTGTTCTGTTTTCTACTAGATACACTTCCAAGATGCTTCTGGCTGCAATTGATGAGCATTGCCGAGGAACTTATGATTTTCTTTATCTGCCAATTGACTTCAAGGCAAGTAACTTTTTGTGGATCAAGCTTTTCTCACTTCCTTCTTTGGAGGGTAGGGGTTGTTGGGGTTTAGGTTTACCATTCATTTACCCCATCCCACACACGTCCCTTATAGCACTAATGAATATTTTGATTAAACAGAACAAATGCAACGTGGGATATGCATTCGTCAACATGATTGATCCTCAACAGATTATTCCGTTTTATAAGGTATCGAAGAAGTTTACTCTGTTGAACTACTCCATTCTATTCTTTTGTGACAGAAAATACTATTTTCTCACTCTTCACCAATTCAGAAATGAAAAGCTAACATGATAAGAGAAAACATCATTTGCAGGCATTTAATGGCAAAAAGTGGGAGAAGTTTAACAGTGAGAAGGTGGCGTCTCTTGCTTATGCCAGGATTCAGGGTAAAGCTGCTCTTATTGCCCATTTCCAGAATTCAAGTTTGATGAACGAAGACAAGCGTTGTCGCCCAATACTCTTTCATACTGACGGTCCAAATGCTGGTGATCCGGTAAAATACTTGCAGTTTCCTTGTGATAATATCTGAGATCTTTACGCATGGATCTGGTTCCTCATGTGATGAATGTGCTGTACTAATTTGGTAAATACAAAATCTTGGTTGTACAGGAACCCTTTCCAATGGGTACCAATATCCGACCAAGATTAGGAAAACCTCGAACAAGTAGCGGTGAGGAGAGCCACCTTTCAAGTTTGGCTGGTGGGGAGGATCCTTCCAATGGGACGGACTCGTCATCAGTTGGTGATTCTGCAGTCTGATCTGCACCTGGCACTAACTATATAAATCAAGAAAAGCATACCCACCCCCGAATCTCTTTCTCAGGGGGTGTCCTGACATATCTCTTTTTGGCTATAGAGAAGCACATTTTGAGAGCCAAGTGGGTTGCTTCCAAGGTGTTTTTTATTCCTAAAGAAGTTTTTGCTGCCTAGTCCTCGCAACATCTGTGAGTGTAGAGAATGGCTTTAATGAAGGCTGAAAGTTTTGGATCGCCATGACTAGACAAAATCATGTACAGAAGTTCTTCCCCAAAAGCTATGCATGACTTGAACAATGTTGCTCACTCTCTGTCTCTCTATCCACTTTCTAATTTCTTCTTTTGATGTGATTTTTCTGGTTCTGTTTCTGTTCTACGCTTGGATATTGTAATTGGTCAAGAATCAGCCTAAACAAAATGTAATTATCCTTTGGTTATAGAAAATTTTGAAGTGCTCGTATGCTGAATGAAATAACACTCATTTCTTGTACTCTTCTTACTTTTTTTCCCCCTCTTAAAGCTCATTGCTTGTTAGCACTCGTTATTCTTGAAGTAAGCTTAAAGGTAAGGTTCATGCAATCATTTGTAATTTCTTTTGTATAATTATTGGTTCTAAGTTTGTTTTGTATAATCATTAAGGTTCATGCAATCATTTGTAATTTCTTTTGTATAATTATTGGTTCTAAGTTTGTTTTGTATAATCATTAAATAAATGGTTTGAAGATTTAAAGTTAGGCTGAGAAATCGTAAAATTTGCAAGTTTTATTAGAACAAATTTGTTAATTTGAATTCTTCAATTTGAAAAGTTACTTTAGATTAATAGCGATTCCCATGGCATCATCAAGTGATAGAAGTCTTGGATAAGAATCTATAACGCACTAGAACGTCCTTGTTGACGATCCTTTACTCCGACAACATTTAGGGTTCCTCGAACAGTGTGATATCTCACACCGGGTAAATCCTTAACCCTTCCCCCTCTTACTAAGATTATAGAATGTTCTTGTAAATTATGGCCAATACCAGGTATATAAGCAATGATTTCAAATCCAGAGGTTAATCGTACTCTGACAACTTTACGTAAGGCAGAGTTTGATTTTTTGGGGTTGATAGTGGAAAAATTGACAGATAAGTCACCCTTACTGCCACTCTACAGAACCATGCATGAGATTTTTTTTTTTGGAATCCCTTTTTTTTTCATTTTTAAGACCTGTGTAGTTGTACGGTAACAAGTACCGGTAGTAGAGAGTATTCGATGAAAGGAGGACAACAAAAACAAGAATTGCAATCATCAATCTTTATCATGTACGCATTCTTGTTTTAGATCCAAAAGGTCTTTCCTGACACTTAACTACAAAACTGCAAAGGTAATACTTCTGCTACGAAAAAGGGTTGGGATAAAAAACACTCAATTTTTCGTGCTCTTGCTATAATTAAGCGATCCTCCTCGGATAATTCGTCCAACCCAAGGATAGCTATAATGTCCTGAAGCTTTTTGTAACGTTGTAAAGTTTGCTTAACCTATAAAAAATGCTCAATTTTTCGTGCTCTTGCTACAATTAAGCGATCCTCCTCAGATAATTCGTCCAACTCAAAGATAGCTATAATGTCCTGAAGCTCTTTGTAACGTTGTAAAGTTTGCTTAACCTTTTGCGCAGTTTCATAATGTTCCTCGCCAACGATATGAGGTTGTAGCATAGTTGACGTTAAATCTAAAAGATCCACTGCTGGATAGATACTTTTAGCGGCTAACCCTCTTGATAATACAGTAGTAGCATCTAAATGTGCAAATGTCGTAGCATTTCTTCGGACAGAAGAAGATTATGTAAATACTTATTCGAAATCTCACTTATCAAATTCTATTGTGGAAAACACAATTTTTTTTGAAGAATTCGCCATGATATATTTGATCCATACATAATATTGTGAAAAATATTCATTTATCAATTTATAATATTATAATACAAATCAAATCGATTTGATTTTTCCCTCTATTTATTTTATTTAGAAATAAGTAAATGATTAAAAAACTAAAAACATATAATAAACATATAAAAAATATAAAAAATAGAAACATATGAAGAGGAATATTTAGAAGTTAAACAAGTAAGATATTAAGTTTAAGGTTTAACAGGTTCAATTGGTATTAAACTGTTGGATTGAATAAAATTGAAGAATTTGAAAAATGATTGAAAAAGATTATTCTTATAAAAAGATTTGAAATTGAATTGTAAAAGAGATTGTTAAATTAATTGGTTTATAAAAATTGATTAGTTTATAAAAATTGACTAATTAATTAATAAATTGATTGATTTTTAGCAAAAAAAAATTATTAAATTAAATCAAACTGAAAAATTAAAAACCCGATCGTTTAAAAGTTTTTACTGTTAAATTAGTCTAATTGATTTAGTTTTTAAAACATAGCTTTAAATTAAATTTATTTATTAAATTCCTTAATTTAATTTTAAATCATAAATTAGTTACTTATATTGAATCCTAAACTTGTGATGTATATAATTTTACAATTTAATTTTGAATCATAAGTCTATCACTTATAATACTACTAATAATAATAATAATAAATAAATAAATAAATAAAGTCGTATTCTAATTTACAATTTTGTCATTTAAAATAAATTTATTATAAATAATAATTTTATAATAAATAATGAATTACTGAATGGAACCTCTAAATTTAAGTTTAATCTAAAATTTAAATAAATTAAATTAAACTAGAATTTGAATACAACTTTAAACTCCCTGCCAACCCTAGCTCCTAGCCCTAGTCACTTGTTATGGAGCTCCTCAATTTTACTTGTTGGTGAAATGATTTCGTTATTTGATGCAGTTTCTACTCCCACACACCACCTCCAGATGCTTCGAAGAAGGATTGTATATGAGTATGTCCATCAAAATTACCAATGGACTCAAAGGTTATTGTTTTCCGGCGATCCTCCGTACGCAGACATACCTAAACCCAGGCGAGACAAGTCGGAGAGAAAACCGTACCTGACTCCTATGAAGGAACTGATTCGCAGAGCCAAGAAAGAAAAGGAAGCTAGAAAGGCCCAGCCTTGTAGGTTGCTTGAACGTCCACCCGAAAACGGATTGTTGGTCCCCGAGCTCGTTGATGTCGCTCACCGAGTTTATCTAGCTCGTGAATCGCTCTTCTCTGGCCTCAATAAACTCGTTCAATTCGTTCCTGTTCATCGTTGCAGGTACAAGATTGGGTCTTTTTGCATATAATCACCAGAACCGTAAGGTGTTTTTGGGGAAAGTGCAATATCACCCTGAATTTTTGAACTCTCTGCTGATTGCCTCATCACTCAACTTTCACTTAGTTGTTTGTCTAAAAGTTAAATCAGACTCCCCTCCTGTTTCTTATTTCTCTTCATGTTGGTTTGATTCCATTCCAAGTTGGACGCTTTTGGATCCTTGTAGCTGAGTTCTGCGTTAAAGACCTTAAATTTCGATAGCTTACACTCGGCAAGTTAAGCTAGTTTTCGTTCCCTGTTTGCTTGGTCTAAATCTGGTTCTGTACTCAGGTTCTGCTTTGAAGTTCATGTTGGTCCTGTGGGTCATGAAATTCGATCCTGCACTGGTCCAGGAAGTGGTTCTCGAAGTTCCATGCATGTTTGGAGAAAGGGAGGAGTGCGGGATTTGGTGTTCTTCCCCAGATGCTTCCATCTCTATGATCGTGTGGGAAAACCAAGAGTAGTGCATGATGAGAGACGCAGTATCCCAAGAATTCCGGCCATTTTAGAGCTCTGTATACAAGCTGGTCTAGACCTTGAAAAGTACCAGACTAAAAGAAGGACAAAACCTGTATATTCTATTGAAGGAAGAATTGTAGACTTTGAGCAGGGGATAGAGAATGATGAGATTAGGAGCAACTTGCATCCTGAATATATTGATACTCAAGGAAATGTACACTTGGATGCCAAAGTTGATGAAGTAAGAAGTAACCTTGAGTTGGAACAATCGAATGATATAATGACCCGCTTGAGGCGATTAAGTATTAGGACAATGGATTCATGGTTCGAAATGATATCAGGGGCAAAAATGATGATGACCAAATACAGTGTGTTAACATGTGGCTATTGTCCTGAGGTTCAGGTAGGTCCCAAGGGACACAAGGTTAGAATGTGCAAGGCAACTAAACACCAGGCTCGTGATGGTCAGCATGCTTGGCAAGAAGCAACTATAGATGATCTTGTGGGTCCTAATTACGTCTGGCATGTTCGACATCTGAATGGACGTCCACTTGATAACATGATGAAAAGGTATTCCGGCAAGGCTCCTGCTGTGGTGGAGCTCTGTGTGCAGGCTGGTGCTCCTGTTCCTTCTGAATATTGGAGCATGATGAGGTTAGATGTGGTTCTTCCTGATCGCGATGAAGTTGATATTGTTGCTTGAGTTGTTGTCTCTTCATTATGATGAGTCAGCTTCTATGTGCTGTAACATTGAAGACTTCCCGGTTTGTTCTTGTTAAAATCAGCTGTTGGCCTGAGGCTAAGCAAGTGAGTGCATCATAGGCCGTGGATGCTGTCGATACTCGATAGTGTTCATAGTAGTGTGGAAATTTCTCTCTTCCACTACTGACTTCAATATCCTCTGACCTTCATGTTGGGTTTCGCAAGATCCGGCAATTCTATCATCGAGTCAAGCCCCAAATTCTATGCTGCTCACTTTTGCTGATCTCCTATTTCGTTTCGGACAGCAGCTCTGAAACTTCTTTCGAAGAGGAGCAGCTTTTTGAAGGGCATTTTTAGTTGATCAGCTAGAACTTTGGGATTCATTTAGCAGGGAAAAATGGATATGTTTTACAGACCATGATATAACAGCCTCAAGCAAACCAACTATTAAAACTTAACTAGCCACCGAGCCTAAGTTCATTGCACCACTCACTTCTCCACTTTCTTTTAGAGTAAAAATGGTGTAGAACTGCATACCGATTTGTATCAAGTGCTGTCTCTGGAGCTCTTGCTTTGGTTGACACTGTACTGAATCTGTTAAGACAATTCAGGGGTCTCGGCATCAAAGCAGCTATGTACAGCTTATAATATGGTTGATTGGCAAAGGCCACGATGGATGAATGTGCGGTACTATTGAATTTGAAACATGCAATTGATTCATCTGCTGCTTGCAGCATGAAATAGTCTCAAACTTGATCAGGCTCTGGGACTGTTTATTGGATTTTGGGTCAGGCCTCTCAAGTCTGAAGATTTAGGCTCAAAACTCGAATAACTCGGGTTTTGCCGGTTGATGTTGGGCTAGGCCTTGTCATATCCAGCCCTAAATGCCAAGTCTTGCTTTCATTTTCAATAGGCTAAAAGTACATTTTAAACTTCAATATTTGTAGCAAAATATAAAAGAGATCTTAATGTTTCAAAGTGTTTAAATTGAATCCAAACGTGTTTAAAATATTCAAAATAGACTTTAAGTAGATGGAAAATTTAAAAGGGTTAACTTCTAGGATTCACTATTTGAAATATATAAATATGGCCTCATTATCACGTGATAGCAGTGATATGAGTTTTGTACCATACTGGTTGGTAGTAACAAGAAAATAGTACGAAATTGTGTTCTAAGGTATTGGTCAGTACTAGCCAGTATTGTAAAATTTGAAAAATAGGGGAATTATTTAGCAACAATGGATTTAGTAGTTTATAATCGATACCAGCTGCCAAAAATGTTAAGCTGGAAATAATCATTCTTCGAGTTGGATGTGAATAGGAAGAACCTCAGAGAAAGAGAGTAAGCTGTGACTTCTTGTTTTGGAATCAAGATGATAGAGCCGGAATAAGCGATTAATGTCTTGTCAGCCTGCCTCAAAACTTGTTGAAGCACTAAAAAAATGTTGACCACGTGCTCTAGCACTTCTCAAAAACAGTTTGTTTGAAACACTTTTAGTGGACAGGTAAGACATTACGTCGGGACCAAATCACCCGTTCCTATTAATCTGTTTCATAAAAATTTATCTATTCAATAAATAGAATCCACAAAAATTAAATATCACTTAAGAAGAGGGTGTTGGAAAAATTACGCAAGATCAAATCTTAGCGCAGCGGAAATAATATAATTTTTTTTCTATAGAATCAACTATAACATAATTAAATTAGAAATATGAAACAAGAAATTGACAAAGCTATACTAACCTGTACCGATTTCTTGATACAATATCCTGTTTCTCCGAAACTGTCAATTCCACAAGCCATTCAATCGTCCGGCCGCTAACGGTATTCACAGATCTATTCAGAGAAAACTCAAATCGAATTTGAGAGGAAACATTGTAAGAAGTGCTTGCTAACATTTTTCTAATTTTTTCTTTTATATGAAAAATCAGATTTTTCATATCCTTAGATTTTATTAAAATTACAACTAAAGTCAAACTTTAATTATAATTATTAATTAATCCTTATAAGATCAAATATCACAT
>JAOTBA010000007.1:22939651-22951724 GCA_025629845.1 Erythroxylum squamatum
CCTATGCCAGCTACTGTTGCTAAGGATCCGTCTGCTGTGGTTATCTTCTTATTGCTTGGGCAAGGGGAATAGGTAGTAAAGAGTTTGGAGGAATAAGTCGTGTGGTCAGTAGCTCCTGAATCCATAATCCAATATTGCTGGAAAACCTTATCTGAAACATTTAATCCAGCTGAACACATACCTGAATGCACAAAGGTGCATGTACCTGCAGATTTCTCTGTGTTGCTAACAAATGCTCTCATCTTTTCCACTTCATCTTGGTTAAAACCCTTTGTGTCTTGTCTGTCTTTCTGTTGGGATGTACTTGTAGCAACCTGCACTTGTCCATTACCCCTAGGTTGATATCCTTTCTATCCCCATTCACGGCTAGGAGGCTTTCCATGCAACTTCCAGCACTTCTCCCTCGTATGACGTGGTGTTTTGCAGTAGCTACACCACAGGTCATTACGGTTTTGGGACTTGGATTGACTCCCTTTTTCGGTTTCTGCATCGAATGTTTTCCCAGCATGTTTTTCACTCCTAGCCACCATAGCTGAACCATCAGAAGGTTGAGAATTAAGCATTAAATTCCTCCTACTCTTTTCAATCCGAATAATAGCCGCTACCTCATTAAAGCATGGAACTTTCTACTTTCCGAGTATTTGGATCCTATTTGATCAAACTCGGAATTTAATCCAACCAGAAAGTCATAAACTCTATCCTATTCAATGAACTCCTTTAGTATAGCAGCATCATCTGGATACTTGGTCTGAATCACTCGATAATGATCAAGTTCCTGCCATAATGACTTTAGCTGATTGGCATATTCCGTCACAGATTTGTTCTCTTGTTTAGAAGAAACAATCTTGACTTTCACTTAATACACTTGAGCTGCATCCCTAGCTTTTAAGTATGTCTGTTGAATCGCATCCCAAATATCTTTGGCTGTAGCCATGAACATCACCGTATCACTTATTTCAGGCATCATTGAGTTCCAAAGCCATGCCATAATCATTGAGTCCTCCTCATCCCATGCCCCAAAACCTGGATCTTCTGGCCTTGGTCCAGTTCCTAACAAGTGACTGATCTTCCCCTTGCCTTTCAAAATTGTTCGAACAAGTTGTGACCACTTGAGATAATTTTTTCCATCCAATTTGTAGGCTGATTGAATGATCTGTAACTCTACCGAAGACTGAATCTTGGGTACTGCATCTGATGAAGCCACAATTATTGAACCACTCTCCTTGGTTTCTGCCATTGTTTCTACCAAAAACTAATCAGTGATGAGGGCTGGAACAAAGGGAACAAGGATTTTGGATACAGCCGAATAGGACAGCAATAAAGGCTCTAATCAGCAATGAAGGCTGATGTAGGAAGAAGGAAAAAAGGATTTCGAAGAAAGAAGAAGAAGAGAATAGCAATGAAGGCTCAATCCTCTCTTTATTTTCCAGGAAAATTCGAGCCTAAAGCTCTGATACCATATCAGAATTTAGGGTTTCAAGGTACCCTCTTTATTGAAACTTAATAGGATATATATACATAAAGAGTACAACATAAATTAGGAAACAAATCAATCTAACCCTATCTGAGGAGGATCCCTGATTTTTAGGGATCCTATATCTGATATTTATCTCCTATATTTGACCATCTGAGGAGGATCCCTTATTTTTAGGGATCCTATATCTGATATTTTCCTCCTATATTTGACTATCTAATACAGTATCTACAACACAGATTCTCACACTGGGGCATCAATGTAAACGGATGCTCTGGTTGGAAGGGGTTGATGAAAATGAATCAGAAAATTTGGAAGAAGATGTAGAGCCAGAAATATCCTTCCATGCAATTACTGGCATGCATAAGCCTCAAACCATGCAAGTAGAGGGATCTTTCAACGGTATGCCATTCATACCTTTGATTGATTCAGGAAGTACTCACAGTTTTGTTGATTCAGCACTAGTAGAGCAGCTTAAAATACCCATAGAGACAAAGGTTGCATTAAGGGTGACGGTGGCTAATGGAGAGAAAGTGAGCAATCTTGGAATATGCAGATTGCTCCCAATTCGGTTAGGACCACAAATTTTCCATTTAAATTTATATTTGCTACCTCCTTATGGATATAGTGCAGTGCTGGGAGTTAATTGGCTTCGGACACTTGGTCCTATTCTTTGGGATTTTTTTGATATGAATACGTGTTTCCAATGGGAGAACCAGGAAATGGAATTAAATGGGATCAATAAGTTCCTCAACATACTAACTCTTCATTAATTTCATCTCTAGCTGCTACAGATAAGGAACTAGAACTTCAGAGCATCCTTAATGAATTCCAAGTTCTATTCAACACTCTGGAAGGACTGCCCCCATCCCGGAATTGTGATCACCACATATCCCTAGCACTAAGAGTGGGTCCTATTGCTGTTCGTCCATATTGCTACCCCCATGGCCAGAAAGACGAGATAGAGCATCAGTGCAATGAGATGCTTAAGCAGGGAATTATGTGGCCTAGTTGATCCCCTTTTTTTGCACCAGTTCTCTTGGTTAAAATGGCAGATAATTCCTGGCAATTATGTGTAGTTTACCGTGCGTTGAACTCCCAAACAATGAAGGATAAATTTCCAATTCCTGTAATTGATGAATTATTGGAAGAATTATATGGTGCTTATTTCTTTTCCAAGTTGGACCTACGTTTGGGGTATCATCAAATTTGAATGAAAGACACCGATGTGGAGAAAACTGCCTTCTGCATTCACCATGCCCACTTCGAATTTTTGGTCATGTCTTTTGACCTTTCGAATGCACCATCAACTTTTCAAGTTCTCATGAATGACATTTTCAAACAATATTTGCGGAAATTTATCTTGGTTTTATTTTTATGACATCTTAATTTATAGCAGGACATGGGCAGAGCCCATGCAACATCTTCGAATTGTTTTCTCCTTGCTCGAACAACATTTTTTGTACCTCAAACACTCTAAATGTTTGTTTGGGCAGTCCCAAATCTCTTACTTGGGCCATCTGTTTCTTCCAAAGGAGTAGAAGCTGACCCTCAAAAGATTGCAGCTATGATTCAATGGCCCCAACCCAGTACTGTATGGGCGTTATGTGGATTTTTGGGTCTCCCAAGTTATTACAAAAAATTTGTGCAATATTATGGGGGTTATACCTGCTCTTCTCACTTCCATGTTACGGGAAAAACTCTTTTTCCTGGACACCATAATCCACTTCAGCTTTTGAGGTCTTAAAGTTGGCCATGACCACAACACCAGTTGTAGCTCTTCCGGTTTTTTCCAAGTTATTTGCTATTGAATATGAAGAAAGCAATTGGGTGACCTTCTTGTTGTAGAACAACCCCTATACATGCATTAGAGGCATCACTTAGCCGCATTTTGGCCCAATGACGCCGTCACGTACCAGCGTATGAAAAGTAACTAATTGGGTTGGCTAAAGCTGTTTGCCACTGGAGGTCATATTTATGGGGTCAGCGTTTCTTGATTCGGACTGATCATTATAGCCTTAAGTTTCTACTAGAACAGAAAATCATCACATCTCCTCGACAACATTGGGTTAGCAAACTCATGGGACTCGATTTTCAGGCGGAATATCAAGCAGGCTGTGAAAATGTGGTGGCCGATGCTCTCTCACGCCAGCAAGAAGATGTGGGCATTTTGGCTACGATTTCCATGCCTGGTTTTTTTTTGTTGATGTGCGAGCAGAAATTTCCAGCAGTCCTGAATTACAGAAATTCATTGAGAAAATTACTGCAAGACCTGCGGGTGACCAATGGTCCTATAAGGATGGTCTTATATTTTTCAAAAATAAAGTGTATATTTCATCATCTTCACTTCCACAGGCTATTATCTCTGTTATTCATGCTCAATGTCATGGGCTATCAAAAGACACTTCATAGAATTTCTGCAGATTCTTATTGGTCGGGTATGAAGAAACAGGTCCAAGAACTGGTGAAAACTTGTGAAATCTGTTAGAAAAATAAATCTGAATACTTGCAGTCTGCCGGTCTTTTACAGCCTCTTCCAATTCCCAATCAAATATGGTCAAATATTTCAATGGACTTCATTGACGGCCTTCCCTCCTCCAATAGCAAAACAGTGCTGCTCGTAGTAGTTGATCATTTCTCAAAGTGTGCCCACTTCTTGCTACTCTCTCATCCTTATTTAGTTGTTTATGTTGCTCATCTTTTCTTTGACCATGTTTTTAAGTTGCAAGGATTGCCCGAATCCATTGTTAGTGACAAGGGCACCACTTTCACTAGCTCCTTTTGGTCTGAATTGTTCCGGTTGAGTGGCTGTAAACTCTCTTTCAGCTCTGCTTATCATTCCCAAACCGATGGGCAAACTGAGACAGTTAATAGAGTGTTGGATGTGTATCTTCGTTGTTTTACCAGTGACCACCCACGTCGCTGGACTGATTGGGTAGCATGGGCTGAATATTGCTATAACACTAGCTTCCACTCTTCTCTGAAAGCAACTCCCTTCGAAGTTGTGTATGGCAGACCTCCAACTCGCCTTCTATCATACTGTTCTAGTCTTGCGAAGGTTGCAGTAGTAGATATTGAGTTTCAAACACGTCATCAGTTTCTGGTAGACTTGCGGGAACGCCTTTTACAAGCTCAAAATACCATGAAAACTACCTATGATTTCCACCATCGTGACATTCATTTTGAAGTTGGTCACAGCGTCTTGCTTAAGCTTCACCCTTATCGACAGTTATCTTTAACTTCCGAAAGCAACAGAAAATTATCTCCTCGCTTTTAAGGGCCCTTCTCTATTGCTGAAAAAGTTGGGACGGTTGCTTACCGCCTCACCCTCCCACCAGAAGCCAAAATTCATCCTGTATTCCAAATTTCCCGTCTGAAGAAATTCTACTGATCACCTACCACAGTACCTCAACTTCCAACTGTTTACAAAGGTGCTGTTCAGCCCACTCCCAAAGCAGTCTTGGAATCACGTAATAGTACACTCATATGTACATGATTTTTGCTATACTATTTGGTCATACATGAGCTGTTGTAATCTGTAATCATTCCCTAATTATCTCCTAAGATCACTCCCTTAATTAACTTAGGATTTGACCAGATTTATTGTATCTGTAAATGTGTATATATTCTTACAGTCCATGAATAACATATACAACGTTTTCTCATCCTCTTTATATACATGATCCATATGAACCTAGAGATGCAGTTTTGTCATACTTCTTTAGCATTGGAACCTCAATGTGTTCCACAAAATGTAGCTTATCTACAATAATCTTCCCCTAAGTTCTAGGTGGGCAGATTTTTTATGTCAAAAGTGATAGGTTGCACCTTTCTCATTCCCATCCATCAGCAGATCTGGATACTGGGGCTCCAAGGTTGACTTATTCATAAGATAAACCCGTGACCAGTAGGAATGCCAGTCATTCCGGACCAGTGATGAAGACTACAGCTGTTACACGATGGGTGTACCCAAATCAACATGGTTCTTACACAAGGAATTTGGGCCAAGCACATCTTACCATAGTGCCACAAACTATACCAACTTCAACTTCATCTTATCATCCTACAGAAGTTTGCGTGCAAGGGGACACTGTTCGCTCCTCCACTGACCCTTTAAAGGTACTTTGTTCTTTACTCAAGAGAAAAAGTTGCTTTAGCTATTGCAATCAAACGAACTAATTTTTGATTGAATTGTTTCTGACAGCACAGATTCCAGAAGACTTGTTGCCTTTTTATAGTTTTGATGGTTATTTGCATTTCTGGATTATTTTGAAGTGCTTGTGTTGCTGGAAACAAAAAGATTTTCAGAATTACACTACTTGCAAATGACTATTTAGTCATTATCAAAGTTCTTTTGGACAGTAATAGCCACATTGTTTTACTGAATCTAAGGTGAGTAGAAAGGTGTGAGGATTCTTGCATTTTGTATACAGCAGTCCAGAAAATTGTCTAGTGTGTTAAGCTTTCAATGCATGCATCTACATTTTTCAATATTTTCCCCTTTGAGGTGATACTTATGGCGATTTCCATAAATCTTTCATAGGCCCATAGTGGAGATGGTTTCTAGTAATCCACACCTTGGAGTTTCCAGCAACTATTTCCAGGCCCAGCTACCTCCACAATGGAATAGCAAACTTGTTACAGATCAGAATGCTGTTCAGTATTACAATCCCTACTAATGACCACAACCTTTTATCCTCCATCACAAAAACAATTGAGTAATCAGATATCAGAAATGGCTGGACAGGAAATGAGGTATTATTCCATTCTTCCGTTGTATTCCTATGATCAGGTCAGTCGAATATACTCCATGTCAGATCGAGACAAGGTGACCTTCAACTGTGAATCTGCAATTAGGCACCAGCAATTTGTTATGTGAGGTACATGCCTGTAGCCCTTCACTATTCTCTCAATGAACAAAATTTTCGTTCTCAGAATTTTGAATACCTTCACACGCCCAAGACTTAATCAAAGCTGATAATGAATGAGATGTATACTTGAGATATTAGTTTGCTTATTCTGAACAATATTTGTCAATGTGATGCACAACTCAAAGTAGTACACCTATGACCTTGACACTGACTCACCTGACATGAAAATAGTTTCCATGTCCCTTTGGTTCCATGTTCTTGACTTGGATTTTGTGTTTCAGAATTTCTTTGGTTTTGTGTTCTTGTGGTCTCCAGAATCTGAAGCGGAGATACTGATCCACATATTTTAGATCCACATACTTAAAAACTTTTCGGCTGCTGCATTATAAAATCTTTCCGGGACCAATTCTGCCAATTTTTTCAGTGAAATACTGTAGTTTTGGTGGACAAAAGAGCAAAGATTATTCGGTTAAAATGGACTTATCTTAAGATGCTGTTCGTGAATATGACCCTTATAGGCATTGTTTCTTAAAGGGACAACATATTTAAAAATATTTAATTTTTTTAATTTAGTGTCAAAATTTTAAAGTTTTTAATTTAGAGACTAATCTTTCAAATCTTTTATAATTTTCTAAATCCTTGTCTTTTGTTGATGCGATTAATAGATAGGTATATGTATAATATTTGATGAAGACATCACATTAAAAAATATCTTTTTACCTTATTATTAAATTAAAAAGTTTAAAATTTTTAGTACTCAATTGAAAATTCTTAAAAGATTAGGCATTGTTTAATTTGTTATTTTTTATTTTAATCTTGAATTTCTTAAATTTTTATATCAAAAAATATCATTTTAAAAAATTAAATTAAAACGATGTCGTTTTAATTATTATATATGTTCATGGTTTCTTCCTATATTTCGTTAATTTGTGCTAAGGGCGTTAATTTAGATGTAATTAAAAAGTTAATATACTATTCAATATATGAGTTTCCAATTTCATATCATATACGCCTATTTTTTATATATTCAAATTGCTAGGAGGATATTATAATTTAAAATAAATCAATTAATTTTCATTACTAGTCTTCTTTTTTATTAAATTTCAAATTCTTCGATAGATACAAATAGTCTCTTTTAATAATATTTCAAATTGTTTAATTTTATTAAATCTTTAACTGATTTTATGACGATCTAATTAACTCCTTTGGTCATTTTTTACTTACCTTTTATTTATCAAGGGTAAATAAATTTTCTCTTGTAAATTTAATTTAGTTTCTTTTTCAATCATTATGTTTTTAAAATTATTATTTATTTAATTATCACACATTCTTTTACAATATATTCTATTAATTTGTCCTCTAATTTTTTAAATTCAAAATGACATATGACTTAAAATCTTAGATTCTAATATAATGTTATTGGAAATTAATGAATGAATAACAAATAGTTATATATGAAATGATTAACCCATTGATTTTGCAGCATGTGAACATGCCTATTGCACATATAAAAATACAAAGCATGAAACAATTTATATAATATATATTAAAAGTAACTTCTTCAAAAGTCATGTCTTCTCTTTCAGAAAACTCATGCAGAAACAGTAAGCTCTCATACTGAATCTCACAATTGAAGAACAAATGAAGAACAAACAACTTAAGCTTTTTGATATATTAGTTCTTCAAATGCACAATTGAAAGTTAACCATGATAGAATTTTATCATTAATTTTGTGGACTAGCATAATAAACAATAAACATAATTTTGTACAAACCTCGTTTAATTAGATGTCAATGGTACTTCTCTCATACGTATCATTGGGCTTGTGTTTATGGTTTACTATGATGGGTATGCTTGGCCCATGTCTTGCAGTGCACAGGAGGCTCTACTGCTAGCCGACCTTAAATACAATCGCCCCATTGAGAACTATACGGGTTTCTAATTAGGGTTTGGAATAGCAGTAGTTAATCCTCTGCATCTCCGTCACTTCACTTCATAGAAAATAACAATGGACTCAATTGGTATCAAAGCCAATTAACCCTAATTGTGACTGCTATTTTTCGAGATATTAATTTCATGGAATTTGGAGATTTTCATTTTTTGTTAATTGTTTTTGTGAAATCGATTTTGTTGTTGTTGATTTGTTTCAGTTTGGTGTTGAATTTTTTGTTTGTTCTTTAAAACCCTAGAACCCGAAAACAAACCATGAAAACCATTTTTTTCAAAAAATCGTATCTTTCGAATTTTTCCGAACCTATTCAGTAACATTATTTTTTTTAAGAAATTGATTAAAGGGTTTGATAGATCGTTAAATTTTGAATCTAATGGCACCAATTTTTTTGAAAACGGATCAAAATTGAAGGAGTTATGGACGATTTTTTAAACCAGGTCGCAAACCGGGTCGAACGACCCGGATTGCTAGTTTTCTGGTGGAGAAGATGAAGCCCAACCCGCCAGCATCTTCCCCACGTGTATAGGTGGCGCGTGCAGGAGCGTGCGGCCTCCTCCCTTGGCCGTTTTGTCCCAAATTTTTCCTGTTTGCTCCACGAGCCCAATTGTAATTAATGATATTTTTCTGAAATTTTTTGAACAATGGAAATATTTATTTGATTTTCCCAAATTTTAATATTAATAAAAATATAATGTACTCTCTGAATTTTATCTTGAAAATTTTTGTACTTGTTTCTGGTATTATTTGGGCTTGTGGGGTCTTATGTACTCTCAGTGTTATGTAGTTATGCACCAAAATTAATTTTGGATGTAGTTTAAGCATATAATGTTATATTATATGATTAATATAGTTAATTTTGTAATTGTCGTGCTAATGGGAACCTGTGGGGAAATCTTGGGATATGTTATTTGGCTATTGTCATTCACTTTGTGTAATTGTGAGCTTGCCTATCGCGAGACAAATTATTACAAAATACTATTGTGATGTTATTTGGCATATATTAGATACTATATTAATGATGCACTTACCCTATCGATTTGTCTTTATCAATGTGGTTTCTAATATTTTGTTTAATTCATTGAATTATATCTTAAAGTTTTCAGTATCCTATCGATATTAGCTTTAGGGCATAATTTAATGTTCTGGGTGATCTGTGTTGTAATTTGGGACTTTTAGACAAGATTGCAATTGTATGAGAACCTAGCTGTGTTGTTTGCCCAATTTTGCTAGTTGTTGATACATTTGCTAAATCTCCCTGCTTTGTATCAATTTCCAGCTTTGAATTCTTTGATTAAGCTGAATGGGACCAATTATGAGGACTGGCTTGAATCTTTAAATCTATTTTTGGCGGTTTCTAATGTTGATGTTGCTCTCACTGAGGATGAGCCTGCACAACCCACTGCTGAGTCTTCCGCTGCAGATAGAGCTAAATATGATAAGTGGGTTCGTGCTAACAAGGTCTGTTTGATGACCATCAAGTACACAATGAAGAAGACTATTAAAGAAAGCATCACTGAAACTGATAATGCCAAAAATTATCTCAAGGCTATTGGTAAAAAATTCTAGAAGTTTGACAAGATTGAAAAGTCTAATTACTTGTCTTTACTATCTAAGACCAAGTATGATGGTGCGGGTGGTGTTTGTGAGCATGTTATGAAGCTTGTGAACTGGTATAACAAGTTGAAGGCCATGAAAGTTGTGCTGGGAGAGGATTATCTGATCTGGCAGGTGTTTGAATTTCTTCCATCTGAGTTTGATGTTCTCAGGACTACTTATTATGCTCAGAAAGAAGAATGGGGCATTGATGAATTGATTTCCATTCTTATTCAAGAGGAGCATACTATGAAGAAAGGAAAGTCTCTTAGTATTCACCACACTTCTCATAAGAGTGGTGACTAGAAGAAATTTTATAGAAACAAATAGGGTAAGCCTCAATCTAAGAAGAAAGGAATTGATAAACCTGCATTACCTTCTGGGCCTGGTGAGAGTTCTGGTGCTAAGCCCAAGCCTGTTTTTAATGGAAATTGTAACTTTTGTCAAGAACATGGGCATAGGCGGCGTGACTGTGTGAAGTTTAAGAACTGGTTGGCAAAGAAGAAAGGTATACCTCAAATCTTTGTCTATTTTGAATCAAATCTAGTTGATGTTCCTCCTAATTCATGGTAGTTAGACACTGGTGCAACTATTTATGTAACAAACTCATTGCAGGAGTTCAAAAGCAGGCGGAGGCCAAATAAAGGGGAGTTGACGGTGCAACTAGGAGATGGATTTAATGTTAATGATGAGCACATAGGAGTAGTTTCCTTGAAGTTAAGTAGTGGACATGATTTGCTTTTGAAAGATACTGTTTATGTGCCTTCTATGAGAAGGAATTTGATTTCAGTTTCTGTTTTACACAGTTGTGGATGCATTTTCCATATAATCAATAATGGTATTGTTTTATACTATGATTCTACTGTT
The DNA here is from genome assembly GCA_025629845.1 of Erythroxylum squamatum. Lineage (NCBI taxonomy): Eukaryota > Viridiplantae > Streptophyta > Magnoliopsida > Malpighiales > Erythroxylaceae > Erythroxylum > Erythroxylum squamatum. The sequence continues at coordinate 22,950,408 of JAOTBA010000007.1, forward strand.
GTTGGTTCTGTAATTATGCGTGATGAATTGTTTATGCTAATTGCTAAGTCTTCTCGTTTTGACCGACCACATGATGATGTTAATGCTGTTGTTGGAAAGAAACATGGGAGAGTTGCTGAAAAATCTTCTATGTTGTGGCATAAACGGTTAGGACATATCGTTAAGGAAAGAATGGAGAGGTTGATTAAGGAAACTATTTTACATGATCTGTACTTTTCTGATTTTGACACTTGTGTTGATTGCATAAAAGGGAAGTTTATAGCTAAAGTAAGAAAGGAGAAACTGACTAGGAAGGAGGAACCATTACAAATAATTCATACAGACATCTGTGGACTTGTTACTCTTATTGCCATGGGAGGCTATAGGTACTTTATCAACTTTATTGATGATTTTTCTCGGTATGATTGGATTGAATTGTTGTATGAGAAATCTGAATACTTGGATGCTTTTAAATCACTGAAAATTTTTATTGAATTGCAACTTGGGAAGTAGATCAAATATGTAAGATCTGACAGAGGTGGTGATTATTATGGTCGGTATGATGAAACTGGTAGAAACCCTGGCTCTTTTACTAAAAACTTGCAGGATTGTGGAATTGAAGCACAATATACCATGCCTGGCACTCCTCAACAAAATAGGATTGTAGAGAGACAAAATCGTACTCTTATGGAGATGGTTAGCTGCATGCTTAGTCACTCCACCTTACCAGAGTTCTTGTGAGGAGATGCTTTGAGGACTGCTGTTTATGTTCTCAATCATGTGCCTAGTAAATCTGTACCAAAGACTCCTTTTAAGCTCATATAAGGAAAGAAGCCTAGTTTGAAGCATTTCTGTGTTTGGGGCTGTAAGGCGGAGGTAAGACTTATAATCCTCAGTTGAAGAAGCTTGATCCTAGAATTATTTCAGGTTATTTTATTGGTTATTGTACTAGCTCAAGAGGTTCAAGATTCTATTGTCCCAATCACACTACTAGAGTCATTGAATCAGATCGGGCTATCTATTTTGAAAGGGACATAGAACATAATGAAAGACATGAGTCTCTTGTTGTTTATTTCAGAGAGAATCGTGTTGTTGTTCCTACACCTATTGTTTTTCAACCTGAGGCAATTCAATCTCCTTTGATTCATGATGATGTTGTTGATCCAGGAAATGATTTTGAAATTCCTCAACAGGTTGGCATTGATACTCAAGTCCCAGATGTGGTTGTGGTTCCACTTAGGAGATCCGAAAGGATTCCTAGATCCACTGAGTCTTCTAAATTTCGAGACTATTACATTTACTTGGAGGAGCATGAATTCAATTTAGTTGAAGACTCAG
>JAOTBA010000007.1:22955820-22978787 GCA_025629845.1 Erythroxylum squamatum
TTAATTATTATATAATTTTAAACCATATGAAACATAAATGAAAATATATTTAATCAAATCTTTTATATGGATTATAACGTAAGTAAAACTAATATAAAAATAAATATTAAAACATATAAAAAGTTAAATAATATTATATAAATCTCAAAATAAATATTTAAGCTGAGTAAATAGTTAAATGGGTTTGCAAGATAAACGTGAAGATAAGTTTGTAGGTATTGTGAGAATTATATGTAAAACATAAGAATAAAAGAGACTAAAAATATATTGATCTAAAAATCTATCAAAAAAAGTCATTTGAGAGGCTTTTTTTAAGAAGTTTCAAATATGAACTTCTTAAAAAACTATAATTTATTATAAATATAAGTTATAAATTATTATATATTAAAATTTTTATTTATTATATATTAAAAATTATGTAATATTCTCTTAACTATCAAGACAAGAATTTAGATACAAGGGAATTCCTTAAGAATTATCATATTTAAGTTTGTTATTAATTATTAAATACTTTATTAAAAAGAATATATATATATGTATTTGAATTTAACATTTTTCTTTTGAAAAATAATAATTTTTTTTATATATATTGTAATTGAGATTTGACTTTTTATTTTATTTATATATATATTATAAATCATTACCGATTTTTACTATTGTTTACACTATTATACAATTTTTATCATATTTCTTTAAAATTTTGTTTCTATTTAAAATCATAAATAATAAAATTTTTAAATTTTTAATACTATATTATTTTTAAATTATCAATATACGAAAAATTAATAAAATATGACAAAATAACTTACAAAAGTAAAGTGTACTAGTACTTGGACTCTTATTCCTAAATAAAAAATTAGTACTTGGACTCTTGGGATGGAAACCCACCTTTTAGGCCCAGAACTTGAAAGTTCATCACGGCCATTGGTTATAGAACCTTCAATGATTCTGAGCCGTTAGATCTAGGGCTTCCCTCATTAATAAAATTCTGGTAAAACCCTAATTTTTGGATCATATATCTTGCTCTGCTTCAACTGTGAGCCGTCTCCTCCGCTTCTCACACCCGCCGAGAGATTGAGTAAAGTTCTTTCATTTGATCGAAATTATTACAGATTCTCACACCCTTTAGCCATTTCTGTTGACTTATAATTTGCCCATTTGGTTTTTGGCTCAGGGAAGGAAGCTTTGAAGAGATGGGAGAGGAAGTGAAAGGAAGCATAGTGGTGCCTGAATCAGTGTTGAAGAAGAGGAAGAGAGAGGAGCAGTGGGCTTTGGCGAAGAAGGAAGAGAATGAAGCTCTGAAGAAGAAGAGAGCTGAGAGCCGCAAGTTGATTTACAGCAGAGCGAAAGAGTATGCGAAAGAATACGAAGAGAAAGAGAAGGAATTGATTAACTTGAAGCGTGAAGCTAAGCTGAAGGGAGGGTTTTATGCTGATCCAGAACCCAAACTTTTGTTCATCATCAGGATCCGGGGGTATAAGGAATCATTTAAAATGTTTATGTTGATGTTTTTCTATTATCTTTTCTTTGATTATTGTGTTTATTGTTCTTGTTTACTTTTGTTTGCACCAGTATCAATGCTATGCATCCAAGGACTAGGAAGATTTTGCAGCTTCTGAGGTTGAGACAGGTGAAATGTGTCTGCTGTTATCAAAATGTGCCAGATTTGTTTGTTTTCCATTTTTTATCTTACTAGTAATAATTTTGTTCTGTGTTAGTTCATGTTGGATTTGGATGTAGAAATGGTATGTACTATTTACCTCTAGGATGCTTATTATAAAATAAAGTAAACCTGCCCCCTCTCTATCCTTCCAAGGGATGGAAGGCCCCGAACATCTACCATTTCACCCACAATGATCGGCCGCGAATACAACAGCTTCCACAAGTGAATAGAAAATTGGATATAGCGAATATATTGAATGTTATCAACTTGTTTCCTATTTTTAACTGGGTTTTAAGATGGAATGAAGTTGAATCACGCCGAAATAAGGGTGTTTTGATCTCACTTGATTGCAAAACTTTGATGATGTAGGGATTTTCTGCGATCTTTGTTATTTGTTTATTAATTTATCTGCTATTTTATTGTCTTTCCCTTTCACATTTTTCATTTCTAATGGTGGTAGATTGTTATGCAATGATATCCAGACCTTAATTGTTTCAAAGATTTGCCTGAGTTTCTACTAGTCACCTATCTGCATTTTAGAATGACTTGAGATAATGAATTTTATACTGTGATTGATATTCAAGAAGTTCTACCAGCTGTATATTTTGGACATTTACCTGCGCTTTTCTTGGTTGTTGATTGAACTTGTCAATTTTCACGAGCTAAAACTTCTACAAAAATCGTGATGGATGGAGATAATGTTTCTCTATGAAAATATACAATTTATCAAATTATAACGAATCAAATATTTAATTGTGGAGCTAATATGAGGCTAGTTGCTGAACGCCATTTCAATTATGAAAGATCGTTTTTATTGTGCCTTTGAGTAATATTTCTTTCACTGGTGAATGAGGGCGTGTTACTCAAAATATAACTAAGTTTATTCTTGGTCGGGTCAAGAGGATCATGAAAAAAGAATTCGAATTTTGATTTATTAATTTATGCACAATGGATTTGCCTGGACTGATATATGATTTTCTTTTAATCTTTCTCGGAATCGGTCTGATATTGAGGGTGCCGGGAGTAGTATTATTTACCAACCCCATTTATTCTGTCGTTGGGATAGGTTTTTGTTTGTATATCCTTATTCTATATTTTAGCAAACTCTCATGTTACTCAAACTATGCTGTTTTGTGGTTTGCAGATATTTAATGGTGTCTTTTTGAAGGTCAACAAAGCAACATTGAACATGCTGCACAGGGTTGAGCCATATGTAACATATGGGTATATAACAACATTTGAAATTCTAATGTTTGTATAATGTTCACTCAGTTTTATGTGTTTAACTTGATGAGGATGGTTTCAGTTATCCTAATCTGAAGAGTGTTAGAGAGCTGATTTACAAGAGGGGTTATGGGAAAGTAAATGGCCAGAGAATTGCTTTGACTGACAATTCCATTATTGAACAGGTCTGTGGATCTAATTTGGTTCGGTTAAATTTGTCATCTGTTATGTAAGTTTGTGAACTTCTTTAATAAATGATTCCTTGGTTGCAGGTTTTGGGAAAGTATGGAATCATCTGCATTGAAGATGTCATCCATGAAATCTTGACTGTTGGACCTCACTTCAAGGAGGCAAACAACTTCCTCTGGCCATTCCAGCTCAAGGCACCACTGGGAGGATTGAAGAAGAAGAGAAACCACTACGTCGAGGGTGGTGATGCCGGTAACCGGGAAACTTACATCAATGAGCTTATCAGAAGGATGAACTAAGTGTTGGTGAATTCAAATTTTGAGATTTCTGTTTATGATATAAAACACTATTATCCTGTTTTTCCATCAAAAGTTGTTATTTAGACAAGGGTTTTATTCAAACTTGAACCTACTTTGCCTTGATGTTAGAGACAGCTAGTACTTACACATTTTCGGTTTATCATATGTTTAATGAACGGTTGTCTTTCACTTGTCTGGTCCCTGAGTTATGGAACAGATGCTTTTGGTATCAAAATATGATCTGCCTGATTTTATCCCCCATTTGTATATACATATAAAAACAATTTTTATAATTATATTTTTTTAGAAAAGGGCACAACTCATCCTATAAATTAAAAGAAAAGATATATAGTGAATGTGGTAGGTTTTAAAGAAATTTTTTATTTTTCAAAAAATATTTTTTAAAATTTTAATTAAAAAATAATATTTTGTAGAATGAACATTTTATTTTTACCAATCAAATGAAATTTGTCTTTTAAATTTGATTGAAATTAATAATTTATTATAATTATTTTAAGCTGCAAATTTAAATCGAATTTAATTATTTCATGTTTAAACTTAAGAGTTAAATCAAGTTATTATATTAGTGAAATTTAATTAATTGTTATGTGATATTTTAATAATATGTTTTTTTTACTTTTTAATCGAATTATGAGAAAGTTTTTTTAAAAAATAAAAAATTTAAACAATTTTCTAAAAAATTAAAAATTTATTAATTTATATAAGAGAATAAGATTTATGTCTTTACCTTATTCTTGTAATGGTTCTTCACTTCTCCCTTTCTGTTGTCTCTTACAACAAATGTGGAATGTGTTAGTATGTGCATCAAGTGATCAAAAAGAAAAGCTTTGCTTTTTATGCCAAACCCACATTGATCTCTAGGGTTCCAATGTTTCTTTCCAGATTTGAATATCATTTAAACCTTACAAGCATCACCAACTCAAGAACCCACGTTGAATCTGACATATATGAGTGATTCGTTCGAGAAATCGAAATCTAGGTAGGCCATCAAAGGCCTAAAGTCAAGATTTTCAGCTTCTCATCTGAAAATTGACATTACTTGCTGAACTGGGTTTCTGCTAAATATGGTTGGTGACATGAAACAAAAGGTGAAAAAGCTGTGTACTTTTGGAGACTAAGAATTCAGGTATGTTGGAGGTCGACCACCTTAATTTCTTGTCTGAAAGGACTATTACCTAGTGGTCGGTGAGAGTCTTCTTCGGTACCTTAAACCATTTGCACAAGAAACACACACAGAGACGAACACCTTACAATCTGTGATGGCTTTCTGTAGGGTCGGCCCCCAAGCCTGAGTCTGAAGTGAAGTCTGAACCGATCAATTTGAGCTCATCTTAACTTTGAAACTAAGGTTGATTTTGATAATGGGCTAGGTCAAAGTTCATACTTTTTGTTTGTTATTAAAGTAACATCGTTTTAATATTGTAGTTAACTTATTTGGATCAATATAAGCTGAATTATGGCATTGCGATCAAATCGATTCGGTTTGAATAGGGTCGATCCCAAACTTGAGTTTGAAACTAAGTTCGAACCAAACAACCCTAAGTTCATCTTGACTTATAGGGGGTCGAGAATGAGTTAAATCGAAACTTGAACAATCTTTTTTTATCAAAATAACATCGTTTTAATATTATAATTGAATTGATTCACATTGATATAAGATGAATTGATTGAGTTGATTCTTAAACTCAAATCTGAAATCAAAATTCAATTAGCACGAGGATGTATGCTAATACTATTGACAACTACTAAAATAAACTCTAAATAGTTCCAAAACTGTTGTTTATTAGTAAATGAGAAAGAACACTTCCCTTTCTTCAAAATCAAAGTCTGCTACAAGTCTTTAGTTGAAAAACAGGCACAGTTTGTGTCCCCAAATTGAGAAGCGTATGGATCAAATCAATCTGGTAAATATTGTATGAAAAGAGGACTCAGAGAATAGAACAGAGAGTTTCTAATAAATGATGTTGCCCACCAAAGGTCCAAGATGATGGCTATGGCATACTTTAATGTAACACAAGACTTGTGTGGAACTTTGATCCACTTGGCTACTTGTTTATTGGCTTTTGAAGAGTTCAATAATGTTGTTACTAAATCTAAATTATGTCTTCAAAGTACATGGGACACTAGCCTTTGAAAGCTCAATAACATTAAGATTATAGTTTGTAATTTATTATAATTATAGTTCATAATTTAGAGTTATATGAAACAAAAAAGATAATAAAATTTAAATTTTTAAAAATTTTATTTTAATATTTAATTTTATAGAATTTTCAATTAAATTTAAGTGAATGTTTAAGGATTAAACTTTTTAATATTTTGTTAATATGACTGATCTAAGATACTTATGTAATTTTTTCTTCATATGATTTAAAATTATACAATTTACAATTAATTAATTGTATAATTTTAAAATTTTACACACTATAATTATTATAACTTTAACAAGAAGAAAACCAAAAGAAAAAAAAGAAATAGGTGCATTTATGACAAGTAGGAGTGACCTGATTGGTTTCAACTCCTCAATTAAGGCTCTCTTTTATAAGAGATCTTGAGTTCAAGTCACGGAAAAGAAGAGGAGGGAAATTTTCCTTGTTGATGATCTTCTAACTCCCTGGGCATGCTCCTTGGTCGGATCAATTACGGACGTCTCACTTTCAGCAGTAGTGTGGGAGTTGGAGCTACTAGGAAACCCGAGGTTGCTGAAACCTGATGGTGAGCAAGGCCAGTGATCAATTAGCAGCTGATCAATCAGTATGTAACTACTTCTTGTGCGCAAAAGTGTACAGGTTACATAGGAATCTAAGAGATCTTGGAGTTCTAGATTTACCTTCTCTAGGACTCTTGGAGTAGGGTCGTAGGGACTTATGATTAGTTTAACAAAAATTAGGATACCTAATGTATATATATAAAAAAAAGAAATGGGTGCATTTATAGTGAATACGATAAAGAAAGTTGACTAATATTGCTGAGGACTTTTGGGAACCATGACATTAAAGTATAAGGACCCAAAAAGCACCTAACCATGTGAACAGGCATTGCATGCATGCATGCATGTAAGCCACACACTTATCTTTGTTATCCTTTCCTATTTATTTTATATTTTTTGGGGTTTGGATAAATAGTTTGCCGCTTTCAAAGGACATAATTAACATTTTTAATTTTTAGTTAAATCAAATAAAATGGTAAATATTAAAAAAAATCATCAAATCTTTAAAATCTTTTAAAATCTCTTTATAATTTTAATTTTCTAAAAAATATTTTATTGATACCTCAGACGAATATTAGATGCAGATTAATCAAATGTTATTAACATAATAATCAAACTCAATTCTCAATTCAAAATAAAATCAATTAAATTAATAATTTAAAATAATTATAATAAATTATTATTTTGAGTTTGTTTCAATTAATTTTGATTGAGTTTAAGATATAAATTGAATCATCGTGTGATCAATATTTGGTTACTCCATATATAATATTTATAATACATTTACTTTGTTATTATTATTTTAATTAAAATTTTTTAAAATTGAAAATTAGAAGGAATCTTTTTTAAAATAATAAAATTTTCTGAAATTTCTTAAAATAAATAGTAAGTATATATTTTTCATCTTTAAAACTAAAATTTAAGTAGCACACCTTACTTTAAATTAAAAAATACTAATAAGACTTGGACCCAATAATATAAATAGTAGCTAAATATAAAATAAACTATTTTAAGTGTATTAATTTCTCCGAATGGGTTTCAGTAAATAAAAATTGAAAATTAGTAAGAAATATTTTTTAAAAAATTATACCATATTATATGGTTTTTTGTTTTTTGTTGGAAGGGATGAGTGAGGATAAGGTGAGAAAAGGCTTGTGATGGTAAGATCCATGGTGACGTGGAGCGGGTCCCACAGCCCCAGTCGGCATACGGTTCTTACGTCGGACGGCCACCAACCACCGGCCCAAAAACAGAGGATGTCCGGTGCGTGTTAGAGACGTTTGCCGCCAACTCTATTACCTATTTACCCTCGATTCCAGTCACAAACTACGTCCATGCCATTTTGTTGAATTACCAATTAAAAAAAATACCTAAGAGCCATCGTCATAGTTTATTTTTAATTAAATTATTGACTACAAAATTGTTGAAATAATAATTATATAATTGGATTTTACCAAAGTTTAATTATTTTTTTCTCCTTCTAAATAATTTCCTCTTTTTTACATTTTCAGGATTTTATAAATATATCTAATATTTAAAAGTGATATGATATTCAATTAGGCAATCTATCTTAATCCTTAATTCATAAAGTGAATTATCAATTAACATGAATTTAAGACGTATCTTCTTGAATTTTCCGTTTACTTATTAATTTCATTTATATATCTAAACAAAGTAGATAAAGTAGTTCTTAAGGGGTGTGGCTCGATAGTTGAGAGTAGAGCTTGTCTTTGGTTAGGTCTCAGGTTCGATTTTATGCTATCCCCTCTTGTAAGAACTTGAGGCAGCCGAGGTTTTACTTGTAGGTGGAGAACTAATTGAGCCCTTGATGATCAGGTACGCCCGCTTGCAGTGGCGGAGCCACAGTGGGGGCACTTGCCCCCACTAGCTCCAAAAGTTTTTACTTGTAAAAATTATTATTTTAAATTTTAATGGTATAAAAAAATAAAATTTTGTTATAATTAAAATTTTGCCCCCACTAAAAATAAAATTTTGCCTCATTAAAATTTTGCCCCCACTTAAAAAATTTTCTGGATCCGCCCCTGGTAATGGTAATCATTCCTTCTCTTAACTAACTATCATAATTATAATGATAATATTCATTCTCATTTCTTACTACATTCATTCTTATTCTTATTACTATTTTCCTGTACAAATCAACCGCGCTAGATCCACGTACTTAAAAACTCTTCGGCTGCTGCACTATAAAATCTTTCTGAGACCAATTCTGTCAATTTTCTTAGTGATTGTGTAGTTTTTGGTAGACGAAAGAACACGATTATTTGGTTTAATTAAATGGATTTATGTTAAGATGATGTCCGTGAATATGAAATGTGATGCATAATGGTCCACTTTTACATTTTAAAGGATACTAACTCAAAATTAGATTTTTCGAGATATTATTTTAAAAGACAATAGATTTACAAGTATTTAACTTTTTTAATTTTTTTTAATTTAGTGACAAGTTTTAAAGTTTTTAATCTAGTGACTAATCTTTCAAAACTTTTATAATTTTTTAAAATGTTGTTTTTCATTGATATGATTAATAAGATAGATATTCTATATGATATTTGATGGATACGTTACATTAAAAAAATTACTTGATTATTAAAATAAAATGTTTAAAATATTTAGCACTAAATTGAAAAAATCTTAAAAGATTAAACACTCTTTAATTTGTTATCCTTTATTTTAATCTTAAATTTTTATATCAAAACAACATTATTTTAAAAAGTTAAATCAAAATGACGTTATTTCAAGAAAAATAGTTAAATTGCCGTCTCTTCAAGTTTGAATTTGCATGGAATTCAATCAAATTTGAATAAGATCGAAATCATCAAACCTAATCAAACATATCCATACTTGTAATAGTCACTTTGTTGGCCCAGTTTATAAAACATTAGAAGTACCATGAATCACCTATTCCTTGTCTTATTTAATGGATAAGATCATGCACATCTTATTTTTATATATAACATTCAATACAAACATATAATATTTATCTAATTTTCTTTTAAAAACTTAATTATCAGAGTGTGTATGTTAGAAATTTCCTTTCGAAGTAGTAATAAGTTTTGATCTAAAATTTAATTGAATTCATACTAAATAGTTCAAACATAATTTGATTGAGTTTGAACAATTAAAAATTTGATCATATCAACTTGAAGGTTAAACGATGTTATTTCAGTTGTACTTAATAAGATGACATTAATTTATTCAATTAATTCTTTAATTATTGAATAACATAACATTATTCTATTTAAACTGACTTTTAAATTTAATTTAAAATTTAATTATTTCAAATTTAATATGTTAATTTGAGCTCAAGCAAAATCGAATTAGATAGAAATGGACTAAATTTATCATTTATAGATTTCTTTGCGCTATTTATGTAAAGCACCACTCTCACAGGACACGTACCCAACATCCTGAATGATATCCGAATACGTACCCCACAAGGGTGGGGTGCTAGAGCATTCACGACACTAACTTAATCATGGCATCATCATGTAAAACATAAGAATCACTCTATTTAAAAACTGGAATTCCTCATTTCATTTCTTAAAAACCGAATATATACATTGTAGCTTACATCAACATCCATATATACAACATCAAAGAGCTATCAAAGTCTTCCGCTCTATTACAAAATGTACTACATACATGAGAAATTATACAAAAACTCTATCTAAAACCTTCAGTCTCAGCTGACCGACCTTTGAGTCATTTCTTCGTTCCAAAACTACAAAAAAATATACTTCTTCTAGAGTCTCTCTGTCACTAATATCCTCTCTCGAATCCTAAAATGTTAACGTTGCAATTTTAATGAGATTTGCAAACTCAGTGAGTTAACCATCCTCTATGGTTCACTCAAATCATATAACACATCAATTCATATAATCACATAATTCACATCATTTCATTTATCATGTAGCATCACATATCACTTACTTCACATATCACATTCAGAGTAGTCAAACAGATTATTTTGATAATTTAAAACATACATATCAATTATAAATACAATGCACATGAGACTCACTTTCATTTATTACTTTGTTGTGACCAAGTGCCTTTTTGCTGGCCCATATCCCTTGTGGATACTGGGCTTATTCAGACATTGTCCCATATCCCTTAGTAGATACTAGGCATAATAGCAACTGAGCCAAAGGCTCTTATCACATTCTGAGCTTTAAGCTCTTTTTCGGTGGCTACTCTGGTCACAACAGCCTTTATGTTTTCGTGCATTCATGTAATGAAATGCATCACTTTATGTTTTCGTGCATTCATGTAATGAAATGCATCACATTCACATATTTTCAATCAGTCACTTGATTGAGTTTCACATTCACATTCACATTTATCTTCAGACCTTGGTCCGGCATTCAATAAAAATGTTAAGTAATCATATATTTCGTCAAATTCACATACAAGGAACACTTCCAATATGTTATTCATGCATCAAACGTCTCAGACAATCAATGTTTGGAATCAACAGAATCACATTCACATAATAATTCAATATAGAATTAAAACAAACAATTAATAAAGTGAGATCATCTAGGTTACACACAGTTTCCTCCAGAAAGTTATTGCCTCGAAGTCCCGGCAATGCCTGGATGTTGTCACTCTATTTGCTCTTCTATATCATGCAATACACAATTACACATCACAACTTTGCACAATTGTACACATATTCATTTATGTACAAATGTGTATATGGATTATGTACAATGCATGCTCAATGACAATTTCAGGTATTTTTCTCTTTATTTTCATCTCACGATCATTCATACTTCAAAACTCATATATGTCTAATTTGAACTTAGGTTTACACCTCAATAATACAAACACATTCCAAGTTCATCACTCAATCACATCTTGTAAGGCTTGATTATACTAAGTTCCTAAATCAATAATTACCGATCCTTTCTAATAAACTCAGATGGCCATGAAATTTTTTGGAGAAGAAGAACAATGTGTGAGGAGTTTGTGGTTCAAATTTCAAGTCAATCAGAGGTCTGAAGAAGAAGTTATGGTCAAAAGAGTAAAGGATGTTCAAAACTGTCAAAAATCACTGCACTCTCACTGTCACGATCGTGCATTTCCAGTTGGTTGCTCACTGTCACAATCATGCTATTGTGCATTTTCGGATACCTCCTCTCTGTCATGATAGTGCATCTGAGGTTCTATTATGTCACGATTGTGCGACTCCTCTGAGGGTTCCTCTCTATCACGATCATGCTTGTGCACGATCGTGCACTACCCAGATGATTTCCTTCTGTCACGATCGTGCACTAGCAAATGATTGATATTCAAGCTTCATTTAGCTACTCTCCAACACATATTTTCATATCAATTTGCATGGCCATTTTGACATAGAAAAAGAAGGATTTAGGCAAAACATTCTTCTAAACAATTATTCCTTTATGTCTTAAGTTTCTAATAACACTAATTTCATACAATTTCGTGCAGTATTCTTCAAGTTATACACAAATTACTACCTACTGTTCTCAAACTGTAACTGCACCTAGCATTTAACTTCAAGTCAAATTTCAAAACCCTTAGAGACAGAATTCAATTTTGATTTCTTATGAAAATTGTAGCCATATGTCTCTAATTTAATCTAAATTAACAATCATCTCATTTGGATGTCAACAAGTCAAGATATGGCTAAAATACAAATACATGTTCAATGAAAACATTACATCTACACATTTTCCAGCACCCTTCATCATCATTTTCATCTAGTTCATCTCTTTTGCTTAGTCTATCTATTCTAGCTTAATTCCTCAATATTTCCTCTTCATTTTCCATTTCAGTTCAATTTCAATCACAAACAAATCATACTCTATGTTTGATCATAGTACTGAAAACAAAACATTTACATACATAAATATTCATCACTAAATTGCTGCACCTTATCAATGATCTTTCTATTTCAAACTCATCTTTACAACAACTCATGAAATATTAATCATCATAAACACACAAACAAGACACCAATATTCTCATTCTTCATCTATGATGCACATGTATAGTGACCACTATTCTCATGATCGTGTAATATCAATTAATCACCATATTTGTTTCATATTCATACTACTCATGAGAATTAACATGTTACTTACTTGCTAAAACTCCAAGTTCTTCAAAAGTACCAAGAAGCCCTAACTTTTCATACAACCCACGTGCATCATCATGAAGGTTGGGAGGTTTAGGTTTCTTATGGCAAATGAAGAAGACAACAAGGTGAGAGTAGCAAGTGAAAGATAAGAGAGCTAGGTTTAACGTTGATGAAGGTTGGTGAGAAAATTCGTGAAAAAGCTGAAGAAAGTAATGAAGAAAAAGAAGAAGTAAGCAAAATTTAGACAATTAAATTGTCTTTCAAGTATAATCATGGGAATAAAGACTAGGCTTGGCAGGTGGCACTTGTCACTTGCCACATATCCAATTTCTATGAGTTTAAACTAGGTTCTCTTATTAAACTAGTCCAATCAACTCCAATTGTGTCACTTGCCACATGTCCAACTTCTATGAGTTTAAACTAGGTTCTCTTATTAAACTAGTCCAATCAACTCCAATTATCTCTCAGTTTTCAATGACATATGTCATTAAATCTCAATGTCATTTATCAAAATTTTCCACTGTCATTTGACTCTTATTTCTATGACCATTTATCAATTGTCTTGCAACCTGACATTTTTCCTAGTCCAAAAATACCCAAAATTTCAGAAATTTTCTAAATTTTACCAAAAATTCTAAATCAGTAAGTATACTCTCCAAATCAATTGTCAACACATAAAATCCACAATTCTCAAAATAATCACATTTATAAATTAATTATACCCGAAAATGTCAATGAATGCATGTATAATCATTTTAATGTGCAAAAATCAATATTCACATGTGTGTGCATGCTATATTATGTATGAGTATGAAATGCACTTTCTAACTTCTTAGTAATCTCTCATATATTCTTTTCTAGGGTTCTAACCCTTAACAAGGGATAACGGGATGGTACAATTCTCCCCTCTTAAAAAAAAATTGTCCTCAAAATTCTTACCTGATTGTTCGAATAGGTGGAGATATTGTCTCCTCATGTGTTCCTCCGTTTCCCAAGTTGCTTCCTCACTCGAGTGATTCTTCCAAAGGACTTTCACCAATAGAATTACTTAGTTTCTCAGTTGTTTTGTTTGATATCCCACTATCTTGATGGACTCCTCAATATAACTCAGATTACTAGCTATTTCAATCTCTTGAGTCGGTAACACATGCATTGGATCAGATCGGTATCTTCTGGGCATACTTACATAAAATACATTGTGTAACTGAGACATCTCATTCGGTAAAGCTAACTTGTATGCCAACGGTCCTATCCTCTTAATGATCTCATAAGGACCAATGTACCTAAGGCTCAGCTTGCCCTTTTTACCAAATTTCAACACTCCTTACCAAGGCGACACTCCCAGAAACACTTTGTCTCCTACATTGTATTCCATATCCCTTCGGTGCTGGTCCACATAGGTCTTCTGTCTATCTTGAGCTACTTTAATTCGACTTCGGATCAGTTTCACCTTATCCACGGTATCTTGTATTAGTTCTAGGCCTTCTACCATTCTCAAGTCCTCTTCATCCCAATACAGGGGCGATCGACATTTCCTGTCATACAATGCCTCGTACGGTGCCATTCCGATACTACTATGATAGTGGTTATTATAAGCAAACTCAATTAAAGCTATGTACTGATTTCATGCTCCTTGAAACTCTAATACACATGCCTTGAGCATATCCTCAACAGTCTTGATTGTCCTCTCACTCTGTCCATCTATTTGAGGATGAAATGCAGTACTGAAGTTTAACTTTGTACCCATAGCTGACTGCAAGCTCTTCCAAAATCTCGAAGTGATTCTGGGATCCCTGTTCGATACAATAGACACCAGAACCTCATGCAGTCTAACTACCTCATTCACATACCTCCGGACTAATTGGTCTAGTGAGTTATTCTCTCTCACTAATAAGAAATGGGCCGACTTAGTCAATCGGTCCACCACAACCCATATAGCTTCGTTTTGCCTCGGAATCTTTGGCAATCTCATAATGAAATCCATAGTAATTCGTTCCCATTTCCACTCCAGAATAAGTAACGAATGTAGCTTCCCAACCGGAGCCTGATGCTCAGCCTTAATCTGCTGGCATGTTAAACACTTAGAAACATACTCCGCTACTTGCTTCTTTATCCCAGACCACTAGAAATGTTACTTCAGCATGTTATACATCTTGGTGGTACCAGGATGCATAGCATAAGCGACTACATGAGCTTCCTCTAGAATTTTCTTTCTCAATTCATCCACATTAGGCACACACAACCTTTGTTTCAGCCACAGTGTCTCGTCTCTCAGTTCAAACTCAAAATCTGGTTTCATCTTCAGTTTCTCAATAAGCTTCACCATATCGGGATCTTTATTCTATACATTTCTGATTCTGTCTTGTAACATCAGCCTCAGTCTTAGTGTGGCTATTAATGCCTCATTCTGCTCTAGATTCAAAATGCCTCATTCTGCTCTAGATTCAACTTCACATTTAAAGCTCGCAATTGAATTAAGCTTGGTAACCTCGATAACTGAACCTGAGCTACACTGCTATTCGACTTTCTACTCAATGCATTGGCCATCACATTAGCTTTTCTAGGATGATACTCAATCGTACAGTCATAATCTTTCAACAACTCTAACCATCTCCTCTCTCTCATATTCAACTCCTTCTGACTCAACATATACCTCAAGCTCTTATGATCGGTATATATCTGGAATGTCTCTCCATATAAATAGTGTCTCCATATCTTTAGAGCAAAAACAACTGCAGCAAGCTCTAAATCATGCATCGGATAATTAATCCATGAGACCTTAATTGTCTCGATGCATAGGCTATCACCTTGTCATACTGCATCAACATACATCCAAATCCTTGATGCGAAGCATCACTGTATACTACATATCCTCTAGTTCCTGACAGAATAGTTAACACCGATGTTGTCGTCAACCGATATTTCAACTCCTTAAAACTCTTATGACAATCGTCATTCCATCTGAAAACTACAATCTTCCTCAGAAGTTTAGTCAGAGGGGCTGAGATTAATGAGAACCCCTCAACAAATCTCCGATAATATCTGGCTAATCCTAGGAAACTCTAGATTTTTGATACATTCTTCAGAGCTTCCCATTTCATTACTGTTTCTATCTTCTTTGGATCCACTTGTATGCCTTGTCCAGTTACTATATGACCCAAAAACACTACTTGATCCAGCCAATAAACACAATTACAAAATAATCCAGATAGGGCTGAAACACCTTATTCATCAAAGTCATAAATACAGCTGGGGCATTAGTTAACCCAAACGGCATCACTAAGAACTCGAAATGCCCATACCTACTCCTGAACATACTTTTCGGTACATCAGCCTCTGTTATCTTCAACTAATAGTACCCAGATCTCAAGTCCAACTTAGTGAACACCTGAGCTCCCTGTAACTGATCAAACAAATCATCAATTCTAGGCAACGAGTACTTGTTCTTTACTATTACCTGATTCAGTTGCCTATAATCAATGCACAGTCTCACAATTCCATCTTTCTTCTTTACAAATAAAACTAGAGCTCCCCATGGTGATACACTCGGTCTAATGAAACTCTTTTTCAACAACTCCAATATTTGAGCCTTCAATTCCTTTAGTTCCATAGGTGACATCCTATATGGAGGAATAGATATAGGAGTAGCACCTGAAACCAGATCAATTGTGAACTTTGTTTTCTGATTTGGAGGTAAGCTAGATAATTTCGTGGGAAACACATCTAGGAATTCCCTAACAACAAGAATGTCCTGCACATTCTGCTCGGTTCGAGTATCCATGACGTGGGCCAAATAAGCCTCATATCCTCCTTACATCAACCTCAAAGCACTCATGAATGAGATCAGTCTGGCTAGCACTACTTGACTAATACCTTGGAAAACTACTTTCGGCTGATCAGGAGATTATAATATCACCTCCTTAATATAGTAGTTCATAATAGCCCTGTAAGTAGTGAGTCAATCCATACCTATGATAATATCTATCTCCCTTAGTTGTAGTATAATCAAGTCTGCCTCTAATTCTGCCTGATCAATTCAAATCAGGCACCTCTTGTAGACTTCCCCTATTACTGTAGTACTACCTATCGGGGTACTCACCTCCAATCCATAATTCAACAATTCTCTATCACAATGCAACCTAGATGTCAGATGCGGTGCGATAAAAGAATGCATAGATCCAGGATCTATCAATGCAAATGCTTCATAATAAAAAGTAACGCACCTGTAACAACATCCGAAGAATCCTGAGCCTCCTGCTGGTCATTGCATACACTCGGGCCTGAGACTGCGGTTGGTTGCTCCACACCTCAATCCTGACAGTAGGACTCCCAAAACTCATCATGCCTTTACCACGGCCACTCTATCAAGACCCACTAGCTCGGCTCTGCTAAACAGTAACTTCAATTACTATCCCCCCCTCACACTAGACTGAGCTCCAACAATGGCAAGACAATCTCTGATTTGGAGCTCAAGAGAGCCACATCAGAAATAAGCTCCTAATAACGTCCAACACTCACCGCCATGTCTCTTTCCACGGTGCTCACAGTTAGGCATCTGTGGTGGTTGCCTACTATAAGTTTGTCCTCCAGATGCCTGACCTATGCCAGAGTAACCAAAGCCACCTCTCGGCTTAAACCCAGACTATCTCGACCTCAATTATGATCGGGATGATCTACTCTGGCGTTTCCCGAATCTCTTGCTAGACTCAGCTTGAAATTCACCAGGTTTCTTCATTCTAGACTCCTGTCGATACTCTGCTTACCCCTCTCTCAATAGCTGCTCAATTATGATCGAAGCAGCTCTTAACTCAATGAAACTGCTCAAGTTGGTGATTGCTAGCCTTGTCCTGATCTCCATGTTCAGGCTATCTTCAAATCTCCTACACTTGTCTTCCTTAGTAGGAATCAAGGTCGTAGCATATCCCATCAGCTCATTAAACTTTATCTCATATTCTGCCACCGATAATCTGCCCTGCTTAAGATCCAAAAAATCTTTCATCTTTTTGTCTAGGTAGATATTGGGCATGTAATTCTCCTTAAAGACCTTCAAAAAGTCCTCCCACTTCAGGTTACAAGGCCTGTTAGTACTGCCTAGAACAGTCTTCCACCATTGGTATGTTGGACCTTGCAGTAAGAAAACTGCATAGTCAAACTTCTCGTTCGACTCACAAGCCATCTAGTCGAAAACTCTCTTTGTTCTCTCTAGCCATCCCTCGGCCTCTGCAGGGTCTGTACTTTCGTAGAAGTCCACAGCCCCCGACTTTCGCAGTTTTTCATACCTCCTTTCCCTTCTCTCAGGAATTCTCAAAGGTATTCTCTCAAATCGAGGTACAAAAGACTCTCTACTGGCTCTTACTGATTCTAGGTCAGCTGAGTGTCCCACTTGATCACCTATGTCAAATGACCTATAACAGACAATAACTTCAATTACTATCCACATTTCTCATGATATTTCATGCCTATATACTTAATATGTCCCTATAGATGCCAAACCATGCTCTGATACCAAACAATGTAGCACCCCACTCTCACAGGACATGTACCCGACATCTTGAATATTATCCGAATACTTACCCCACAAGGGAGGGATGCTAGAGCATTCACGACACTAACTTAATCATGGCGTCATCATGTAAAACATAAGAATCAGTCTATTTAAAAATCGAATTCCTCATTTCATTTCTTAAAAACCGAATATATACATTGCAGCTTTCATCAACATCCATATATACAACATCAAAGAGCTATCAAAGTCTTCCACTCTATTACAAAATGTACTATATACATGAGGAATTATACAAAAACTCTATCTAAAACCTTCAGTCTCAGCTGACCAACCTTTGAGCCATTTCTTCGTTCCAAAAGTACAAAAAATATACTTCTTCTAGAGTCTCTCTATCATTAATATCCTCTCTCGAATCCTAAAATGTCAAAGTTGCAATTTTGGTGAGTTTTGCGAACTTGGTGAGTTAACCATCCTTCATGGTTCACTCAAATCATATAACACATCAATTCATATAATCACATAATTCACATCATTTCATTTATCATGTAGCATCACATATCACTTACTTCACATATCACATTCAGAGAAGTCAAACAGTCATTTAGATAATTTAAAACATACATATCACTTATAAATGCAATGCACATCAAACTCACTTTTACTTATTACTTTATTGTGACCGAGTACCTTTTTACTAACCCATATCCCTTGTGGATACTGGGCTCATTAAAACATTGTCCCATATCCCTTAGTGGATACCGGGTATAATAGCAACTGAGCCAAAGTCTCTTATCACTTTCTGAGCTTTAAGCTCTTTTTCGGTGGCTACTCTAGTCACAACAGCCTTTATGTTGTCATGCATTCATGTAATGAAATGCATCGCATTCACATATTTTCAATCAGTCACTTGATTGAGTTTCACATTCACATTCACATTTATCTTCGGACCTTGGTCCAGCAATCAACAAAAATGTTGAGTAATCACATATTTCGTCAAATTCACATACAAGGAACACTTCTAATATGTTATTCACGCATCAAACGCCTCGAACAATCCATGTCCGGAATTAACAGAATCACATTCACATAACAATTCAATACAGAATTAAAACAAACAATTAATTAAGGTCTCCCATCTAGGTTACTCACAATTTGCTCCAGAAAGCTATTGCCTCGAAGCCCCAGCAATGCCTGGATGCTGTCACTCTATTTGCTCCTCTATATCATGCAATACACAATTACACACATCACAACTTTACACAATTACATACATACTCATTTATGCACAAATGTGTATATGGATTATGTACAATGCATGCTTAATGATAATCTCGGATATTTTTCCTTATTTTCATCTCACGATCATTCATACTTTGAAACTCATATGTGTTTGAACTTAGGTTTACACCTCAATAATACAAACTCATTTCAAGTTCATCACTCAATCACATATTATAATACAAACACATTCCAAGTTCATCACTCAATCACATCTTGTAAGGCTTGATTATCCTAAGTTCCTCAAGCAATAATTACCGATCCTTTCTAATGAACTCAGATGGCCATGAAATTTTGTTGAGAGGAAGAACAATGTGTAAGGAGTTTGTGGTTCAAATTTCAAGTCAATCAGAGGTCCGAAGAAGAAGTTATGGTCAAAAGAGTGAAGGATATTCATAATTGTCAAAAATCACTGCACTGTCACTGTCATCGTGCATTTCCAGTTGGTTGCTCACTGTCACGATCATGCATTTTCAGATACCTCCTCTCTGTCACAATCGTGCAACTCCTCTGAGGTTCCCTTCTGCCACGATCGTGTTTGTGCACGATCGTGCGACTCCTTTGAGGGTTCCTCTCTGTAATGATCGCGCTTGTGCATGATCGTGCACTACCCCAGGTGATTCCCTTCTGTCACGATCGTGCACTACCAAATGATCGATATTCAAGCTTCATTTAGCTACTCTCCAACACGTATTTTCAAATCAATTTGCATTGCCATTTTGACATAGAAAAAGAAGTATTTAGGCAAAACATTACTCTAAACAATTATTTCTTTATGTCTTAAGTTTCTAACAATACTAATTTCATACAATTTCCTGCAATATTCTTCAAGTTATACACAAATTACTACCTACTGTTCTCAAACTGCAACTGCACCCAGTATTCAACTTCAAGTCAAATTTTAAAACCCTTAGAGACAGAATTCAAATTTGATTTCTCCATGAAAATTGTAGCCATATGTCTCTAATTTAATCCAAATTAATAATCATCCCCTTTGGATGTCTACAGATCAAGATATGGCTAAAATACATATACATGTTCAGTGGAAACACTACGTCTACACATTTTCCAGCACCCTTCATCATTATTTTCATCTTAGTTCATCTCTTTTGTTTAGTCTATCTATTCTAGCTTATTTCCTCAATATTTCCCCGTCATTCCTACTTCCATTTCAATTCAATTTCAATCACAAACAAATCATTCTCTATGTTTGATCATAATACTGAAAACAGAACATTTACATACATATATATTCATCACTAAATTGCTGCACCTTATCAATGATCTTTCTATTTCAAACTCATCTTTACAACAACTCATGAAATATTAATCATCATAAACACATAAACAAGACACCAATATTCTCATTCTTCATCCACGATGCACATGTATAATGACCACTATTCTCATTATCATGTAATATCAATTAATCACAATATTTATTTCATATTCATACTACTCATGATAATTAACATGTTACTTACTTGCTAAAACTCCAAGTTCTTCAAAAATACCAAGAAGCCCTAACTTCTCATGCAACCCACGTATATCATCATGAAGGTTGGGAGGGTTAGGGTTCTTGTGGCAAATGAACAAGATAACAAGGTGAGAGTAGCAAATGAAAGATAAGAGAGCTAAGTTTAACGTTGATGAAGGTTGGTGAGAAAATTCGTGAAGAAGATGAAGAAAGTCATGAAGAAGAAGAAGAAGTAAGTAAGATTCAGACAATTAAATTGTCTTTCAAGTATAATCATGGGAATAAAGACTAGGCTTGGCAAGCACCACTTGTCACTTGCCACGTGCCTAATTTCTATGAGTTTAAACTAGGTTCTCTTATTAAACTATTCTAATCAACTTCAATTTCTACTCCAATTGTCTCTCAATTTTCAATGACATATGTCATTAAATCCCAATGTCATTTATCAAAATTTTCTACTGCCATTTGACTCTTATTTCTACTACCATTTATCAATTGTCTTGTCACCTGATATTTTTTCTAGTCTAAAAATACCCAAATTTTCAGAAATTTTCTAAATTAATTTAACCAAAAAATATAAATAAGTATACTCTCCAAATCAATTTTCAACACATAAAATCCACAATTGTCAAAATAGTCACATTTATAAATCAATTATATTTCGAAAATATCAATAAATGCATGTACAATCATTTTAATGTGCAAAAGTCAATATTCACGTGTGTGTGTGTATGTGTATGCTATATTATGCATGAGTATGAAATGCACTTTCTAACTTCTATTCTAGGGTTCTAACTCTTAACATGGGATGACGGGATGTTACAGTTTATAAGACTTAGTACGAGAAAATAATACTTAGTGACCATAAGAGGAAAAAAATGAAGGCCTAAAAAGAACTGAGGGGAAGTAATCAAGAATGATATGGCTCAGATGGATCTTACCGATGATTTGACCTACAATAGAAAATTTTGGCATACTAAGATACGGGTAAAGTATCTCTCTTAACGAGAGTATTCGAAGTTACTCTTGTACGAGTCTTTGTTATGTATTTTACCTTTTGACTTGGTTGAAGTTACTCTTGTACGAGTCTTTGTATATGTATTTTACTTTTTGACTTGGTTGAAGTTACTCTTGTGTGAGTCTTTTCTTGTATATATATTTATCTTACCATTTTTTGTTAATATGTGACATGTTTTAATCGTACATTATTTTGTACTACAATACTTATTTATTATTTTTATTAGTATGTTTGTTTATCTTTTTTTATTAATTTATTTTCATTATTTTTATATATATATGCACATCTATTTAGAATTTTGTAGTATTTTTATGACTCATGTGCATGTGAGTCTATCAAAAATAACATCTCTACTAGATAGAGGTAAAGTTGCATATGCTTCCATTAAATTATAATTAAATGATATCATTTTGACATTTAAATTTGAGTTTAATTCAAAATGTATTTACCTTAAATTTGATTTATTAACTTCAAATGAAATCAATTTAGTGAAAAGAAGCTAAAATATATCAAATCAAGTTGAATAGACCAAGCTATAATTGACATCTATAATATCCTTGGCACTAATTTATATGACATAGTCTAAATCAAACGTAGAAGAAACATCAAAATTAACGTCCAGTGTAAAATAATAGAAGACTATATATAATACCACTAATTTCTTTGGTTAATTAGCATTAAATTAGATAGTATAAAGGCTTGGCAATTAAACTCGAGTCAACAAACCTGACGCAGCTTGAGCTTTAGTCAAGCTTACGCCTTTTTTTTTAAGGACTTCAGATTAATAAAATTTTTAAAAGAAATAACGTTATTTTTAAAATTTAAATAAAAAATAATCACATCAAGTTTGAGTGTTTATTTAGATGAGCTTTTGGGAGGTCAATAAGCACTTTTTTCCACCACAAAAGCCTTTTTTTAAATGGGTGTTTGGCTGTAAAATTAAGAAAAACTTCTTTAATAGATGTTTTTTTTTGTCAGTCAAAATATAGCTTTTTAAGAAGCTTAAATTTAGAGATTCTCAAAAAAGCCTCTCAAATGACTTTTTCGGGTAGATTTTTCAGATCGATTAATTAGTCTATTTTTTAGTCTCTTTTACCCTTATGTTTTACACATAATTCTCACAATATCTATAAACTCATCTTCACGTTTATCTTGTAAACTCATCTTTTCTATACATTTATATGTTTTAATATTTATTTTTGATATTAGTTTTACTTATGTTATAATCCATATAAGAGATTCGGTTAGATATATTTTCATTTATGCTTCATATAGTTTAAAATTATATAATAATTATTATATTGTGCTTTGCATATTGTTTAATATACTTTAAATAATTTTTATATGCATAAATTGTAACACCTCACTCCCGCGTGACCCAAACCCGACATCGTTGGTGATATCCGAGTTCGTGCCCTGCGAGGGTGGCGTGCTACATCAGTCAGTCGAAACTCAGTA
>JAOTBA010000007.1:22999789-23010756 GCA_025629845.1 Erythroxylum squamatum
TGTAATTATGGTCATTTGACTTTTTCTCCAAACATTTTCCGATGGTTCAGAACTCTTCAACATATGTTACGATCAATTTTAATTTATTAAAATTGGAATTAAATTTAATTAGTTATTCAACTATTATTCACTGCGATTTGTAGGTCATTTCAGCGATTAAACAGGATCCACTTGGTAATTTTGGCAATATTGAGAATATTTAACCAATATAACCAACATTATTCAACCAATTACCGATGATTTTTTCGGTCATTACCGACGGAACCGTCGACAAAATTACCGACGGACCGTCGGCAAATTACATTCATACCCGCCGACGGATCCGTCGGAATATATGCCAACGGTTCCGTCGGCATAAAACTCCGACGGATCAGTCGGAAGTTCTTTACCGACGCTTCGGTCGGTAAATTTTTACCTACCGAAACCTTAAAGAGTCGGTAAAAATTAGCGACTGAGATATCGCCGACCAACTTCTCCGTCGTCCTACACCGTCGATAAATTATTTTACCGACGACATGTGAGCCAATTCGGTCGGTATTTTTTGTCGGTATTTGTCATTTTTCTCGTAGTGAAGGGAACTCTTGGGTGTTGGTGTGTTAAATGTAGGACGTTCTTGTTGGACACTACTGAGCGGCATGCTGGTTGGAGATGGGGTTGGGTTGGTGTCTTTCTGGTTTGAGGCGTCGCTGTGGACCGACCTGGTGGGGTTGTAACTTAGAAATGTTTTGGGGCACTACTGGTGCGCTGTCGGTTGGAGCTGCGTGGAGTTGAGTTGCTATGACACTGGTGCATTTGTTGTGGGGCACTTTTTGGTGGGGTTGTGATGGTGCGTCTTGGGTGGTTGGCTAGTGTTAACTAGAAGTTGCATGGTGGGGTTATGTTGAAATTAGTTGTTCGACAATGACGTTAAAATTTTGATTGATTTATTGAAGCACTTAAAATTAATTTTGATTATCTAACTTCTTGTAGCAGTGGTGAAATCAAGTCTAATCCCAAAAAAACTAAATACTAGTTTTTTAATTTTAATTAATAAAATAAGGTGGGGTTTATAATAAATTAACTAAAATTAATAAGAAATCAAAACAAATCAACTTAATAAAAAAGTGATAAATTCAAGAGTACTTAACTCTGATTCAAAGAATAGATCTCATCTAATTATGACAATGATCATTGGTATAAAAGAATAATGTTCACGATTCAAGTAGTTAGTTAGAAATATATCAGAATAGGTATAATCAGTTTCAAAATTTCTTAAATTAATTGATTTAAACACAACATTCAAGTTAAAACTTACCATCAATTGATTGAGCATGATAACATTCTATATCAATTAAATGATAGTAATAAGCTTAGTAAAAAAGACTAGACTTAAATTAAATAATTGAGATAGCTATAACTATTCAGCTTAGTTTTCTTGTTTGTCATAAGTTAAATATGCAAATTCATAAATAACATATTTATTACTTATATCAATTCTTCATAACAATTACGGATCACTTGATTCATGGACAGCTACAGAATAATCAACATTAAATTAATTTGTCATATCAATCAATATTAATTATTCATGAAGTATAAAAACGTAAGACAATAAATACCTGAATTAAAACATGAATACAAGTTTAGAATAAAACTTCACAACTTACAACTAGGGTTTTGAATCCCTTTAAATTAGAAAATTTGGATTTAGTCACATATGTCTTAAGTTTCAACAACAAAAATAGAAGAAAAAAGAAAGATTGAAAAAGAAAACTCAAAAGAAGTGAAAAAAGAGAGTTGGAGGGGTGAACCTACTCTAAACCTAGTAGACTAAAAAGATGCCTATCTAAAACAAATTAAAATCCCTACATAATAGGGACGGAGAGAAGTTTCTTAATTAAATTCCAACTCTTGATGAATATAATATCACACTAAGAGGCAACCTTTCTGCGAAAAAGACCCGAGACAAACTCCATAACTACATGAAGAAGAAACATTTGAGTACATAAGCCAAAATTACCCATCTAATTCCATTAGTACACAATCACTGAGAGTTCCTTCAAAAAGCTTTTGTATCATGCTTAGACCAGCAGACTGACTGAGCAATCTATGACAAGTTCATCGCAAACCTGTTGAAAGGAAGTCCTCAAGAATGCCTAACAAATTAACCGTAAACCAAAAACATTCAGCAATATAGACCATATGACTGAATCTGAAAGAAGAACTTGAATAAACTAACTTGTTAACATATAAAACTTTCGAGCCATCCACCATCTCAGCTGCCGGGCAAGTAAGCATTCTGCAGATAAGCAAGAGCTCGTAAGTGTTCAATTCCACACCACCATCTTGCCAAATTTGAGTCTGTTCACCAACGAAACACTTCAACAGCTAAACTTGATTACTTTCTCAAGAGTAACTAAGACGAAGAAACATAACAATTAAGCAATGAAGTAATTATCAGGATCTCTGGGAGCTTGATCCCTGGAGAACTACTCCAAACACCAAAAGCATGGATTTAAAACATAATTCCGAAAGGGCAAAAGAAAGTATAATAAAGAAAAAGATTTCAACCTTTTCACAGATTGAGCAACCAATCGAGAATGGTCCCAACGTGTAGCGGACTTTGTGAGTCCTTTTACAAGAATCGCACCTACAATCAATTCCAGCATCTTCACCATCAGACATTGGCGTACACATTCTTATCTTTACATTATAGCCGTTCCCACGACAAAACTACCATACTGAACTACGTGGGCGCGCAGTAGAGAACTGGTATCATGAAAAGATGGAAACTTGATCGAAACCAGTGAAGGAAACTGGAGATTCTTGCTGTGGTTGCATTAAAGATACATCTTTTCTCGAGTACACAGTTGTCGACAAACAGCTTTGTTCTTTACATTGGTTTCTCTCCTCGTACGATCAAAGATGGTTTGTGATGGACAGCTCTCGGCTTTTGGAAGCAAGAAATTTGCAATCATCTCTTTTTAGAGTAAGTCTCTTAATTCTTGTTCTAATCAATCAGCCCCCTATTTCATAGCAGTGAACGCCGCCATTCCCTGAGCTCATTATCTCTTTTGATTCAAACAGAAAGCTCAAAAAGTTGACATGGTGGAGGTTGGCAAAAGCTTTTCTTCAAGTTGTCATTTTCTTTATCTCAACTTCTTGCAGTTAATGAGCAGAATTCCAAGTGTAAAGCAAGAGAACTAGCGCGTAGTTGGGGTCTGCAGTCAGTTGGGTGCAAGAACAAAGGTGACTTTTCAATTTTGTCTCCCATTTTCAGAGTAGAATCTATTATGCTTATTGGAAGGGAAATAAATTAAGCAGTATTATTTTTAATTACATTAGTTTATAATTATTGTTATCCAAAATTACATATTTATAATATAATTGAAAAACTCACCAGGACATGAAATATTTAAGAAACCATTTTTAGTTTTTCCTGAATGTTTCAATAATGCCATTATTTGAGTATTTGCATGTTTTCTTTAATAATTTGGTTAATTTTTCTCTAAAATTTCATTTATGAGCTTGGTTAAGATCAGTATTTTTTGATTGAACCGGTATCGGTACAATTCAAAATTTCCTAATATATTCCAATACAGTACAACCTATTTCAATAACGTTTTGATTCGAGACAAGATCCTCTGTCCAGTTTTAGGGTGTCTTATTCTGTCCCATGAATCTCAGCCATTCATTTATGCAACCTATTTCAATAACGTTTTGATTTGATATAAGATCCTCTGTCCAGTTTTATGGTGTCTTCTTATGTCCCATAAATCTCAGCCATTCATTTATGCAGGTCCCGCGTTTATTTATGCGGGACCCACGCAAAGCCCACATAAATAAATGACTGAGATTCATGGGACAGAATAAGACACCATAAAACTGGACAGAAGATCTGGACTCTTTTGATTATGGTACAACACATACCGACTGATATGATATGTTACACATAACAATGATTTTAATGCATATGAAAACACAATTTGGATTATACAATAATCTACCCCTCATTGTACCAAACACCAAATCTCAATTTTCAGGGAAAAAAGAAATAAGTTTCTTGTAAACCAGGCTAATAATTGATTGAAAGTGGTAATCCTAAAAGAACAGATTGCCCAACTCAAAAAACTCACCTACTACTGATGCATATTCTCCTTATGCATAATAGGCTCTCTGCTTAACAAGCTCAGATACAAGCTCTGACAAGCAAGGTACTAAAATGTTACAATTTGGTTGCAACAACAAAGGAAAAAGGCAAGGGTAAGGTGAAGATCATCAAATATCAACTCTAGCTTTAATCATCAATCTCGTGCTTTGGGAGCCTAAAAGAATGTTCAGAGGTAGTATTTACAGACCTTGAAGGGAAACACGAGATTCAATGAACAAACCCTCCATCAGACTTTCCTCATTAGCTCAAGTCATTTTAACTCTTTTGGTGCTATAGATCAGCACTTGATCAAGAAGAATTGGAACTGCTTCTCAAATCCTGTAATGCATCCCAGTTTAACTGCCTTAGAAGCTTACCTCACGTCTCTCAGCAAAAAAATTTCCTGTTACTGCCAGGTCTGGAAGAAGTGCAAGCCAAACTCCAGTGTCAGCCCCTTCCTCAACAGATATATTACCAGCCCAACCTGTCATTGCTGTCTTCACCCAACCTGGGCAGTAGCAATTTATATATATCTTCTTGCCATCAGGCCGGTCAGCCAGTATCTTGGCAATTAGCCTAGTGAAAGCATTAACTGCAAGTTTTGACACCGAGTAGTCGGTGAACATTTGAGGCCACCCACCTGATGTCCAAGTGCCATCTTCAACTTGCTGTAGGAAAGTAGAGACAGTCCTATCAATGAGTTCCTCTGATAGAATTTCCAGGTTATCAAGTTGTTCTCTCAAAGCTTTATCCTGAAGTCTCTGATTTGTGTCGAGAGAAGTACGTTTAGTATAACAGCAACAAAAACATCAATAATTTTTCAACTTTAATTGAGAACTGACATGAAAAACAAACAACAACTATGTATCCTCAAGAAAACTAGATTCTTAAATCACTTCACATCAAATTCCTAAGTAGCATCAACAGTCTATGTATAGCAAGTAAAATCAAATCATAGTGAAATTTCTCATGATTATTCTTTGCTTCCTTCTTTGAAACATTTCTTTGCCCTCTTCTTTTTTATTCATTTGGACGATAATGGTGGTGTTTACAGATAAATCACAACAATCTTCAACAAAGATTTTCCTTAGTGATAAATAACTTGTTTAAACTGCAGCAAATGAAGAGCAAATTATTTTCTTAAGCGTAACAAATTTAAAAGCCAAAAAGAGGTCTAACCTGTGAACAAATAGGTACATTCTAAGGAGAAAATTCCGTTTCAAGCAATGAGTGTTCTACCAGAAGCCAAAATTCTAATAGCTCTCTATTTTTCGAACCACATTTCATAAGCAGGCACTGGATTAAACTAAACATTCAGCTTGCACAGCCTAGCCGCCGGGCAGAATCAAATTCCATTTGCTAGAGAAATCAATATGAGAGACTCGAGTGTTACTTACATTTCGTCGGCCATTCAGTTTGCCCAGCCGGGAGCTTACGTTAACAATTCGGGCACCTGCAGCAGAAGCTCTCATCAATGGAATCATTGCTTTCGTCACATTTTTGGTGCCATAATAGTTTGTATCGATAACACTCTGGGCAAATTCAACAGAATTATCCGAACCAAGATTGTAATTAACACCAGCATTATTCACCTGAAAGACAACATTATTTCATAAGCAGTTAGAGACATTTCCTACACCAACACTTGTACAAAAACATCAAGCAAAAAACTTGAACCTTAGTTCATTCTTAACAGCAAAATCCAAGCATGACCCACTAACCAGAATATCAATTCCCCCATAGGTTTGTCCTATCCACTTCACAAACTCTTTGATAGATGAAGAATCCGTGACATCAAGTTGACGAGAAACCACCCCGAGTCCTGATTCTTTCAACACATTGGCAGCTTCCAAACCAGCAGTATTCACTCTCGATGTGAGGACGACTGTTAGTCCATGGTCTGCAAGCTGCCTCGCAATCTCAAAACCAATTCCTCGGTTAGCCCCAGTCACCACAGCAACAGTTTCTGCAGACCACCACCTGAAAACACACAAATTTAACATTCAGGACCCTAATTGCTTCTGATTAGATAAACCAAAATCGAAACCCAGAAGGGAAATGAAAAAGAGAATAAAAGATGTAACCTTTGATGATCAGCGTAGGGGATCGTTCGAAGCAGTGAAATCTCCTGACGTCTCTTTTCTCTTCTTTCCTTTGCTTTCGCTTTATTTCCCATTATTTTTCTTTTACTTTTCCTTTTCCTTTCCGATTACTTGCCCTTTCGCTAGTACCGCCGCCTTATTCTGTCTCCGGTCCCAATCTCGCTGTCGTATTCCTCCAATTGCACCTCTTTAGTCTTCTGTGCTTCAAGCGGACGAGTGTTGCCATTTTGGGACGGATGAAGCGGAAGGATAAGTTTAAGATTTATGACTAATTAGCCCCTAACGTTTTCACTCTTACCGTTTGACAATGTTTAGCTAGAACCCTAACATTTAAACTAGAACTTAATATTTAGAAAACGTTTAGATTGAATCCTAACGTGCCTGTCAAAACCTGACGTCAATTTTTTTTTTCAATTCTGTGGATGTGGGATCCACCAATTGTTGACGTTATTACAGACACATCTAGATGGCCGCGCTGGTAACTCGACTGGTTATTAGAAAATAAGTTGAGTGTAAAGTTTCAGGTTCGAGTCTTGACAGCGATAGTGTGAGAGTTCATCTAATATAGTGGCTCCTTGTGCGCACTAAATAATAGGCCACCTTTCTGAGAAGCTAAGTGAGATTAAACCGTGATTTACTCCCCTCACAACTCTGTCAAGTCAAGATGTGGAGGCGCATAGGATGAGCGATTCCACCTTTTGAGTGCAAGGTCTCACATCCAAATGAAACGCAACGTCTTTAGGTGAAGAGGAGACACGCATTTGGAACCAAACCTCTCACACACCCAGCGTTTTTGGATAGACATTTACACGCACTATTTTGAACAGAATCCTCCATTTGCACTCACAACTTGCACTCATATATAGCATTTTGAACAGAAATCCTCCGATCCCTAATCATCTTCTTCATTTCCACACAATCCCTCATCTTGCGCTTCTTTCCTCCTTACCTATGTGTTCTTCCTCAAACGATTGAAGCATAATTGTTTGTTATTGTTATCACACACACCAAGCAATTCAACTTACATGCTCATCAGGTATTTATATCTGGAAGTCGACATTTTATCGTGTTAGGTCTATTGTTGTCTGCCTTTTATGTTTTGTGTGTCTTCTATAGGGTTTGAATGTGTTATAAGATTCCTTTTACTTTCTTCCTTTAAAATGTAAAAGTAAGCTTGTCTCAAAGAAGGAAAGGGATTCTTGCTTAGAACTTGCACTCATTTATGGTCAAATTCCTTATTCAAACTAGTTAGAAAATCATAGACAAGTTTCTTTTTTATGGAAATGCAGTATGGAAATCTTGATAATAGTCTAATTCTTGTCATAGACCACTTAGCAAAGTATTGTGATATAGTCGTCTCTCTTTGTTTAGTCTCATGAAACTTATTTCGTATCTTATTGTTGTTAGCATCATTACCCTCTTGAGAATAGGTCTAAGAAGCTACATTCTAAATCTTTTGTGTAGTGTTGAGTAGCAGATAACCTCAAGTAATCTATGGTTGCATATAGTTGACTAACCATGAAATGACAAGAGAGTTTTATGATTCCGATTGAATGAGTGTTGAATCACTAGTAGTTGTCTTTGACTTATCTCTTGTAACATATCCCTACAAACTCTAAGCTTGAATAAACAATAAACAACACCTCGTCCAAACAAGGTAATCAGTTTTGTCTAGCTTTGGAATGATTTACAGAGAAGGATCTTCAACTATAAATCAAACTTTGACTCCAAAATTTTTTCTTCTACCATTTTTAGGAATATATAGTTGTGAACATATTTTTGTAAGCTAGTGATAGGTGTTTAAGTTATGTATAATGGGTCAATGAGTATACTGGTCTTTTAGTACACTCTCTAGTACCTTTCCTAACAACAAGAAGAAGGTGGGAGCCATAAATGGGTGTTTAAACTGATTGTAAAGGAGGATCTGACCAAATCTTGGATTGATTTCCAAAGTTTGCATTGGATTTTTGGACTTATTTTAGATCTAGACCATTTGCTCTTACGGGATACACTTGTGAATATCTTGAAAAATCTCGAGTAACATACATGGAAACATGAGAGATTTTTGTATGTTCTAAGGCAGACACAAGATTAAAGGCTAACGTCTTGTGTCTTTTTATGTGGAAAATTTTCATCATGTGTAAAGTTTGTTACATCTTTAATAAAGAAATTAATGAATTTGGTGAAATCAATTGATGCTTTTTACATTAATATAATTTCAATAAATTTCCATGTATGAATGATACATCTATATGAGCATATTATTGTTTACATAGGTGTGATATGTGATATCCTCAAAAGATGGTGGTCTCGTTGCATATAAATAAGCGTATATGAATGATTTGTGCATTGAGTTTATTTGACATATTGTTTCCACTCCTGAGAAGACACATTGTTTGAATATATATGACATATATGAATGATTTGTGTATGGAGTTATCTGAGATCGTTAACATATTATTTCGACCTTTGATTAGAAGAAGTAAGAGTACTAATATAAATTTGCAGCAACTATTTAAAGATATGGACATGACGTCTTCAACTAACACTACATTAAACTCAGATAATGATAATGTGGTGTGTTATTGTGGTTTAAGAGGTCTGTTAAAAACTTCATGGAGTGAAAAAAACCCAGGAAGAAGATTTTATGGATGCCTCAAATTTCATGTAAACTTATTTTTTGTTAATAAGTTAAAATTGTTTGTATATATATTTAATGTTTTTGCCTAATAATTATTAATGATCTTTTAGGTTGGAAAATGTAAATTTTTAAGCGGTACGATGGCAAATTTAACGACAGAGCTATTAAAGTAATTCATAACTTGAAGAAAGAAGTAATAGTTTGAAGTAAGAAGCTCAACGAAGCACAATTGAATCACATTCTATGTTCAAAAGTGAGGAGCAAATAAAGCTAATGAAAGAAAACATTGTTCTGCTGACAAAAGAGAAAAATAAGTTGAGATTTGTTTTATTGATTATTGTAGGGTTGTTGTACTTATGATGAGTTTAAAAATATAGTTTGTTCTCGACAAGTAGAAGTAAATTGTACTATTTTAAAAACTTGAATTATGAAGAATAAAAAATCCTCATTTCAACTAATATATTTTGCTCTATGTTTTTTCTTTATTGTTTTGTTATTCATAAAGTTACTTTAATGACCGTAATTAATAGTTTATAATCTTATGAACAATTAATTGTTTTTATGGCCTCATCATAAACAATTAAATACAAAAATGATATTTAAATAAACAATTGGAGTAGTATGTCCAATTTTGAGTATATATAAAAGTGATAATATCAGTAAAGTGATTACATCAAAATTCGTTTATATTCAAAGGTTATGCTATCTATTCGTCCATATAGACAACATTAATGTAAAGTTTGCGAGTTAACCACATTGCTTCCTTCATTTGCACTTGATTAAGAAGGTTGATCATGTGCTGGTTGATTGATTGATGATCTCCGCCATATTGCTTGAGTTTGTAATCGTTAAGAAGTTACACTAGGTTATCCTTTAAACCTCAGATCTTTTGGCCATTTACGACTATGCGAAGAGCTACAAACCTACAAATAAACATGTAATTAGCAGTATTCAATCTTGAAAGAAACCAATAATGGTTGATTAAGTAAATATATTCACAACATTGCTTTGTTAACTTACTACAATAACATGTTCAGGTTGTAAGGAGACATCAGGGATGACCTAATTAATATGAATCAAATAATGTTATAAATGATCATTAGATATATGAAGGAATATATACTAATCAAAGAATTTGTCATACCTGTGGAGATTACTAATCAAAGAATTTGTCATTGTCATCATCATCCATCTTTACGTCAACTCTTAAACTAATGCCTTTAGTACTAACACCTTGTGTAGCTCCACAACTTTCCTCTTCACCTTCCTGATCTCCATCCTCTCCTCCAGATATAGGCAATATGTCAGGCACAAATGATGGGGTGTCTATAATATGACTTACATATACATCAATCCTTTCATGAATTTTCATCAGATTGATAAGTCGTAGACAACTTTCATTTGAGTCCATTAACTTCAAAGACACTAAACTCAAAATCGAATTCTCTGTAATAGGCCTTATCGACTTGAAGGTATCCTAACTCCTTCCCCATCTCTCATATTTACCTATAACTAACAAAATCTAGGTTGCTATATCAAAAATAATTGATTCCCTATCAACATATTTCAACTCTGGCTCTACAATAAACTTTCCGCCATAAAACAACCTTATGCTTCCATATTCAACCATCATATACCTGCTCATAACAAATTTATAAAGGCAAGTGTATTACCAAAAAGTGTAGCACCCCACTCCCGCAGGACCCGAACCCGACATCGTAGGTGATATCCGAGTCCGTGACCCGCGAGGGTAGCATGCTAGAGTACTCGAATATAGTCAAAAACTCAGTATAATTTTTTTTGAATACAATCATATGCGCAAAAATCAGTAGACAATTTGGGCCCGCTTTAATTTGTAAACATTTTCAGTGATAACAATACACTCAACAGTATTTAGAATAGCCATTTAATGTATACAAGTCCATAACCAAATTGGGCCCAATTTTATTCATAAACATTTCAGTGATCACGTTACAATCAATAGAATTTCAATAATCCGTTTGGGGCCCACTATAACTACAAAACACTATTGTCCAGAAATTGCGGAATACATAATTGTATAAAAGTAGGATGACACTAATGCAGACGTGGACTG
>JAOTBA010000007.1:23043838-23061649 GCA_025629845.1 Erythroxylum squamatum
TCCTGTAATCTCATTTGAATTCATTTGTATCTTATCCTATCTCAACAGTTTAGATTATCACAAACTTGTATAAATACGGTGTAAAGCAATTCATCAATACACAAGAAAAACAGTTCAGTCATATATCAATTCCAGCTTCTCTTTATTCTTTCAGTAAGAATATGCTAACTTCCAATCCATTAGTTTATAATCGCCTGGAGAAACATCTGATTCACCAACACCTCTGGTTCTGATATGATCATTTTATCATGATTTCGGAGGATTAACTTTCTCTGAATTCTCACCTCATTGGTTGTCCTTT
Organism: Erythroxylum squamatum; assembly: GCA_025629845.1. NCBI lineage: Eukaryota > Viridiplantae > Streptophyta > Magnoliopsida > Malpighiales > Erythroxylaceae > Erythroxylum > Erythroxylum squamatum. The sequence continues at coordinate 23,044,140 of JAOTBA010000007.1, forward strand.
AGCAAATTAATCAGGTGTTCCAGAAAATCAAAGCACCTTACCAGTTAGCTTGAATTTGATGGATTTCAAGATGACACTGGCTTACTTTCCTTCTGGATAGACATGATGTGGCCAACTTCTTGCAGTGGTCCGTTAAACACTTCATATCCATCGGAAAGGGATCCTGGAAACTAGAGCTAAAACGTCTGCTTATTTTGGAAAAAGTGCATTTATAACCTTAACTTTTACAACAAATTACAACTTACAATGTTAATGTTTTGAAGCACTCAAATTAAACCTTAAAATTTTCAAAACTTTCATAATAAATTTTAAATGAACGAAACTTTAATTTCATATTAATATATATTTTTTAAATAAAAAAAGATTCATTATCACTTACCATGGGGTCTATAGTTACACATATTATACAGTAAGTCTCACTTATTACATAACAAGTAGGAACCGTAATTATATATTTCGAGTACCATTTGTCATATGATAATAGTCTCACTTTTTAAATAAAAATAAATAATAAAGAATAATACAACGTCAATGACATTTAACTGATGAGAGTGCATTTCACTTGTCACGTGATAGTAGAATATACTTTTATTTTCAAAAATAAAAAATAATGTCACGTTAGTATTAATGTAACATTTAATTTATGAGAAATTAACACTATTAAATTTTTCATCAACTTAGGCTCTATTTTGAATATTTTGAAAACATTTTAATTCAATTTCAACGCTTCATAATGTTAGGATTTGTTCTATATTTTAAGGTTAATATTAGGATCAAAATGCACTTTTTCACTCATGTACTTTTTCGGGATGAATAAAAACAAATCAACATAATTCTCATGATATTACATTTTCAGGAGCTTTTCCATTCAAGAGGTTAAAAAAGAGTAGTCAAAATTATATAAATGCATATGTTGAAGTAAAATTTTCAATTAATTTATTAAGTAATTTATTCAAAATTTGTGATTTTAAAGATTATTTTGTACTCCAAATTTAATTATTATATATTTATCAAATATTTAAAATAACAAATTAACATAATAATATTTTTTTAAGAGAAATATAAAATTTCCAACACAAGTCATATAACTTAAAGGAACTTTATAAAAGCAGTTATATTAACAATTATTTGTATTTTAACTAATTACAATTTATAAATTTATCATATGATTAATGAATCATTATATATTTTAAGATTTTATGAAATATTATTAAAAAATTAGGTTATGATGATGCATTATATTATGAATAATTGAATGAATTGGATTAAATGTTTGTTCAAAATGATTTAATTAATTAAATCTGTTCTTTATGTGCATATCAATTTAACAACTATATAAAAACAATATCGTTTTTTTTCTAATAAAAATAAAAAATCAAACACTCTTGACCAAACCGAACTTGAGCTCAACTATTTGGGCCCAGCTGTCTTAGGCCGTCTAGAACAAAATTTATCATGTCGGGTTGTTTTTTTGGTTAAACCATCTGATATCCGACACCACACGGGCAATCGATTAATCCGGATTCGAGTCAGATTGGACCATATAAGCGGCAAAGCTTTCTCTCACAAGTGCGTCTCCATTTCCAAGACTCAAAATTAAGGCCTTGATTAAAAGAGGAGGACCGCCAACCACCTTACCGCAGCACTCGCGGGTTATCAACATCGGTTTAGTAATGTAAGACTTGCTGACAGTCTGACGTGGTGATAAGTCATTGGTACACTCGACGTGTTACTTGTTCCGATTGGCAGACACAAGGTGATGAACAGACATTCCAGATCTAAGCATATGTATTATAAAATATCCCAATTTCAAGAAGATTTGGATTTATAACATGTTCTCGAAGCTCTTGAGATAGTTTTTGGATCAAAAGATCATTTCATCTACGTAGAGAGAGGTCTAGGGTTTTCACAGAGAAAGTGGTTATGGGAGAAGCCAAAAGCGTCTCTCTCCGGTTGACTCTTCTCTTTCTGGTAGCTTCTAGTTGCTTCTACCAGCTTCGCGCCTCCGACGACGATGCGGTAAGTAACTGGTTTCCATGAATCTCACTGTGATTATGAGTTTTGTTTTCATTGGTGTGTAATATCTTTGTATGTGACTGAGTTTATGAGTGTGGGTGGTGGATTTGATGGTGTAGGGCTTCTACGAATCGTTCGACGAGTCGTTCGATGGCCGATGGGTTGTTTCCGAGAAGAATGACTATCAAGGTATCTTATGTTGCTTCAGATCTCGTCTTTAGCTGAAATAAAATGCTTAATTATTTCAGAATTTTGCTTTTGGAGCTTTAGTGGCTGTTGTTTGATAATTTGTGCCCTCTGTGTGATATGAATTGTTTTAGGTGAATAGTGATAGTTTTTGGTATATATTTTTACTTTTTTTCCTCTTAAGTGGACTAGTACGCCGTTATTTTGTGTTTCTGCTGTTGATTCGCAGTGTCTGCTCTTATTCTTGTACGGTCTGGTGCAATGACCGGTAGGTAGGTTCATGTCTTCTGGTTGTGGCAGGTATTTAATGCATCTAGCTGCAGGAAAAGGAAGGATTACATAATTAGTTAAATTATAATAAATGTGCGAGATATGGGGAATGTGGAGATTTTGGAAGCATATCGTTTACAATTCTAACCATTTATAGTTGAATGTCATCTATTGGTTATGACATTCTTGTAGATGATGTTCCTTATCCCAGATTCGTGCATCTCTTAAAATTCTGCTAATTCATGTTTGAGTATATCCAGCTTTGTACTTATTGGTGCTGGTATTTTCATCTTGTGATAGGTGTGTGGACGCACTCAAAGAGTGAAGGACATAATGATTTTGGGCTTCTTGTGAGTGAGAAAGCTAGGAAGTATGCTATAGTGAAGGAGCTTGATGAACCGGTTAATCTGAAGGATGAAACTATTGTCCTTCAATTTGAAACTAGATTTCAAAATGGACTTGAATGTGGTGGTGCTTATCTGAAATACCTGAGGCCCCAGGATGCCAGTTGGACAGCTAAGGAGTTTGACAATGAGTCCCCTTATTCAATTATGTTTGGACCCGACAAATGTGGAACCACGAACAAAGTTCATTTTATCATGAAGCATAAGAATCCGAAGAGTGGGGAGTATGTTGAGCATCATCTTAAGTTCCCACCTTCTGTCTCTTCGGACAAGCTTTCTCACGTTTACACTGCCATTTTGAAACCTGACAATGAGCTTAAAATTTTAATCGATGGGGAGGAGAAGAAGAGAGCAAATTTCCTCTCATCCGACGATTTTGAGCCTCCTCTAATTCCTGCCAAGACAATCCCTGATTCTGATGATAAGAAACCTGAGGATTGGGATGAAAGGGCAAAAATTCCTGACCCTCATGCAAAGAAGCCAGATGATTGGGATGAGGATGCACCCATGGAAATTGAAGATGAAGATGCAGTGAAACCAGAAGGATGGATGGACGACGAGCCTGATGAGATTGATGATCCTGATGCCACAAAACCTGAAGATTGGGATGACGAGGAGGATGGTGAATGGGAAGCGCCAAAGATTGACAACCCAAAGTGTGCAACTGCCCCGGGTTGTGGGGAATGGAAGAGGCCAAAAAAGAGAAATCCTGCTTACAAAGGAAAATGGAGTGCTCCACTTATTGACAATCCAGCTTACAAAGGTATTTGGAAGCCTAGGGAGATTCCCAACCCCAACTACTTTGAGCTTGACACACCTGACTTTGAGCCCATTGCTGCTGTTGGGATTGAAATCTGGACCATGCAAGATGGTATCTTGTTTGACAACATTTTGATAACAAAAGATGAGAAGGTTGCAGCAACCTACAGGGATACAACGTGGAAGCCTAAGTTTGATGTTGAGAAGGAGAAACAGAAAGCTGAGGAGGCAGCTTCTAGCACAGATGTTCTTGCTGGCTTCCAGGTAATGAATTCTGCAAGTCACCATTTGTTCCTGTGTTTTGTTCTGTTTTCTCCTTGATCTGACATTTTGTGTAAATTATGCAGAAGAAGGTATTTGACCTCCTGTATCAGGTTGCGGATATTCCTTTCTTAAGTGCGCACAAGCAAAAGATTCTTGTAAGTCAAATATCATCTTCTTATTCAAGAATTTGTCAGACATTTATGGATGGACCTAATATTTGAACTCAATTCTGTAGGATGTCATTGACAAGGCAGAGAAGCAACCAAATCTCACCATTGGCATTCTAGTCTCCATAGTGGTTGTGATGTTCAGTATTTTGTTAAAGATAATTTTTGGTGGCAAGAAGCCGGTAAGTTTCTTATCAAATCTTCTCATGTTCTCATATATGTGCTTGATTTGCATCATAAAGTTAGTTCGCTTGAGCTTTTATATGGTTTAAATTCATCTCATCATGTCTTAACCATCTGGGGATATAGATCAAGGTAGAACCCGAGCCTGAGCCCAAGCCCGAGCCTGAGCCTGAACCCGAACCAACTGCAGAGACATCTAACAAGGAGGAAAGCAGCAGTGGTGAGAAAGCAGAAGAGAATGAGGACAATGCTGCCGCCGCAACCGCACCACGCAAGAGGGCACAAAGGCAGGCCTGAAAATTGAGTTGGTTTAGAGGGGCGTTTTCTTAAACTTTTGGTAAAATTACATAAGCTTAGTTGTTTTTCGTAGTTTGATTAATGGCTATTCCTATTTTTGAACATGAAAGAAGATGTATGAAGAGTGTAAATGACATTTTATCTATCATCAGGCTGTGATAGTTCCTTTCCTACCTCCAAAAACAGCTTTTGTTTCTCTACTTACTGATTTTTCAGGTAGTTGACTGAAAAAGGAAAACATATATTGATTTGTCAATTCAGTTCATCCAAGTTTTGTCTTTCCATTCTATACCGTCCATTGCGCTTCTTACTCGACTCTTCTATTCAACATGTTCATGTTCCTTCAATGCATATTATAATCGTGTTGCTAATCAAATGTAATTCATAGTAGCCTTCGGTTTTCTCATGTTCTATTATTCAGTTCTGGAAGAGAGGAAGTTTACGTTTTGTCAAAACGAGGTACTTAGTATGAAATATCATCAATGATGCTCCAGAAATGTTAAAAACTTGGAACCAAGTATGAATTCTGACTAATTCACTGGCTTACCAAATTTGATTTAATTATAAATTTAAATTTAAATTTTGTCAACTTAGATTTCAATTTATTAATTTTAAATTGTTAAATTAATCTAACTTGAAAAAAATCTGTTAAAGGTCATATTCAAACTCTTTAAGGTTTTAAATTAGGTAAGATTACATTACTCAAATCACATTGAGATTACTTTTTTGTTATTATTGTTCGGCTGAATGATTGTTTTATTTTGAAAGGTAAAATTTTAAAGATTGTGTTATTAAAAAATAATTAATCTATTCATTAATCAGCTAATTTTTATAAATTAATTAACTTTTATTTAATAATTTTTATTTTTTTACTGAATAAAAATAATATTTTTAGTTATATTTTACATTATTTAATCTAATATTCATTAATCCTTTTAAATCTAAAACTTCTTATTTCTTAAGATTGAATTTTGTAATAATTTCAATTGGTTCACCGTATGCATGAAAGCGGAGCTGAAAAGCCTATTTATTTAAGGTCCGTTGCTCCAAAATCAGGTGAGCTACTCCTACTACGGAGTGAAGAAATGCGAAGCTCTTGTACAACCATCGTTTCCAAACAAAGACAATAATATAATGAAAGGAAACCTACTCCATTCAAATCCCAAGAACTGTTTATCATGATTCTACATTCCAAAACTGGAGCCCATGGGTCAAGTTCACCTTATTATGACAATGTATATGTGATAAAAATAATAATAAACTAAAAAAAATAAACAAAACTCAAGTTTCATGCTGCAAATATTTCTTTTGTTTCTAAAAGAGAGAATTTGAGAAAACTTATATAAAAAAAAAGAGCATCTTAAGGGCCCCCCTACAGTTCTCATTTTTCTTAACTTAACCATGTTTAGGGAAATGGTTAATTTACCGACGGCCACCACCGGGCTTTCTAGCGGGAGGGGCCATGTCCTCATCATCAGACTGGACATCTCCATACACCCACATCCCACGCCTACCAGACCTTGCTTCATCCTGGAACTTCTCCAAGTTATCAAGAGCCACCTGCCTTTCCTTTGGTTCCCACTTTCTCCTCTTTTCTATCCTAGCAAGACCCTCCTGGAAAGTAGCAGAAAAATCATATTATCAACCAGATTACAAAAGCATAAACAGAAAGTAACATATCAATAATCTAAATGTTGTGGACGCATTCTTGGGCAAAACGTATGAAAGAAAAAAACATTATTTTGGATTTTTATCAATTTGTTAGATAGTTGTTTTATGGTTATTTCCTTATTAGGATAATAATACGGTAAGAATCCTATTATTGATAAGATAATAATAAGGTAGGATTATCAAAAGTAGGAAACATGCTTACAGTAGGAATTCTATTATTGTAAGGAGACTTCGAAAGTAGGAAACATGCTTAGAGTAGGGATTCTATTATTGTAAGGAGACTTGCCTATTTAAAGGCAATCGGAATTAATAAAGAGCAAATCAGAATTTATTCAAATAAGAGATCAGAGTTCTCTCTATCGAACTCTAAGGTATCAGCCTCCCTTTAAAGAGCTGAAATTCTACTCAAGATAGGTCAACCAAAAAAACAGTATACTCGCCCTGTGACTCGATCCCAAACACGGGACCATAACACTAAACCATCAACTTTGGTTATGGCTCAATCATTATGAATGAAAATGATATTGGAACTATAATACATATGTAACGGCATGTGGTCATTTTAAATGCAATTATATCATCCTGTGGATTGAACCATTAAACAAGAACCATACTATTGGGACCAACTTTACCAAAACCCATGTCAGTTTCACTTAAAAATACTGCTACTATGAGCAATAGATAGCTATATTTATACAATAACGGGAAACCTTACACGGGGTACAATGCATTCCTAGTCTAGTCTATACCCGCACAGTAAATAAATGGGTTATAAAAATTGTACCTGAACCATGGCAGCATTTATGCTAATCTCTGCATCCACAGCAACAAGGGTTACAACAACAATGGGCCCAGTTCCTTGCCCTTTAACTTTTCCTCCAGAAAGATCCCTCTCCTCCACCTTTGCTCTAAACTCTTTTGAACTGCTCAAAGTCTGAGCACTAAGATACTCAGCTGCTTCAGGACCACAATCCTCTTCCAAGTTTGGAACCTTGACATAAGCTAGGCTGCACAGCTGAGCAAGACCAGGGGCAGATGACACTGCAGGGTCAAGAGGCCGTAACCTACCGTATGGAACCTCCTCCTGGTTTCCATAGTCGATGTAGAATACTTCAAACTTGTCGTTCATGGATTCAACAGCCCCACGTGGTGCATTCACAATCTACACATGCACAATATATTCAATTGGCTTGAAAGGAGAAGGATTTAGAGAGAGGAATAAATTAAAGGAAAAACACAGATTTAGTACACGGCAGACGAAACTTCCATATATCCCAGTTTTACAAATAAGAATATGATATGTAGCGCCATATTGAGCTAATAAAACAACCCACAAATATTCACGTAGTAGCCAGAATTAAATTAATAAAGCATCTAAAATCAGATTGGTATGAAATAAACTACAAGGATGACCCTCACCATTGCTCGGTTCCATGAATTATCTGCACTAAACTGAGCAAGTACAATATCACCCTTCTTAGGATTGAAAGCTCCTATTACAGGAGCGTCCTGTAGATTCAAGGATGCCAACTGTTGTTGAATAGATGCAACTTTTTGATCCCCAACGGCTTGGACATAAAACTTTCCACCACCCAAGACTTCTGTAACTACTACCTGTAGAGAGAAGATGTGTAAGAAAAATTACTTAAAGCAGGTATGCTCTCCAATCAGATGAAAGAAACAATCACCTTCAACACTTCTTTCTGTTTGCTTTCAACAGCTGGACCATTAGAAACAACTTCCTCTCCTTCAACATAGTTCTCCCAAATCTGAAAAAGAAGACAATCAGTTGCATTATCACAAGCAAATTCTAGGTAACAAACAAATGGCAGAGTCAAATGTCCTTGCTTCTTACTTTCAGCTTCTGTGTTTTGGCAGATTTCTCAGCCTGTTCAAGAAGATGAGCATCAGGGATCCTGTCAGTACCAAAGGAAGTCTGCAGCTTTGCAAGGCCAGCTTCAAGAAGTGTCACTGCCACATTAGTCCTCGACTCCCACAAGGATCCCAAGAATGTTCCAGTTCTGTCAACAGTTTCCACTTCAATCTGCATTCAAAATCAACTCATCAAATGGAGGAAAGTAATCCAGCCATGAAAAAAAAAAAGTGCTTAAAGAAGGAGATCAATACCTCAACATCTCTTTGCATTATTTTCCGTCTCATGAACGCAATTGCTTCGTCAGCATAGGGTTCACCGCGGCCAGGGCATCGAACACCAGAGAATGAAAAGGCAATGCTGCATGTTTCCTTTGGAATCAACAGTTTAAAACGATGACCGCTAAGGACATACTCCACCACAGCAGAACTCCTCCTGCTTCGATGCAGAAATGGTAAGAAATCCCTTGCTTTCTTGACCGATGCCTGAATGAAGCTCATTTAGTAAATCAACTGGATCTCATAGGGTAGAGAGAGTATCCAAAAAGGATTAGTATACTCACTGTGGTAAGGTCTGTTATATGCATGACTGGAGGATCCCTGGCGGAATGAATCCCTTTCTTCCCAGAAATAGCACGTGATTCAGCAGCAAGGAGGGCATCATAATAATTTGATCTCTCCTCAAAGTCTCTATGTCTAATCACAGTTCCAAAGCCACGGGAAACTACAAGCTCAGCAACATTAAACCCTTGATGAGAACCTGTGGTGGATGGTGCTGATGAAGTTTCATCTCCATCACCCTTGGTGGGAGATGAGAGGAAGACCGAACCAAAATCCATCACTCTGGAGTCTCCAGTACCAGTGGTAGCTGAAGGTACATCTCCCATGACAACCTTCCTTGAATACTCCATTTGGACATTTACCTAAAAAATAAACGAGTTAACATCATAATACCGATAATAACAACTTTCAAGGTTCACTAAAAGAGATACATCTTCATACTTGTCGACCAATAAGGCGCGTTCTCAAGAATTCCTTGGCTTCTCGAGCATAGGGAGCAGGTTTTTCATCTCTACGAGGATTGCCCATTTTTGGACACCTAATACTTGAAAGATTTACTCTCCTCTCAGCCAAAGGACTGCCAAAGGGCACAGAATCATCAGCCACGATGATACAGTCACCACTCACAACCTCCACCACCTAAAGAAAACCCGAATGTTATCTTTTCATTAAAATAAAGGGAGCTAAAATCACATCAAAATTTTGAGAACCCACTACCTTTCCAGTGAAATTCTGGTCATGAATGGCCTTCGAATTAGTTGCAGGAGGTACATAATTTGTCCAGAACTTCAAGCGGTTTTTCTTGGCCTGAAGCTCCGCAGCCTTCAACCGACGCTTGGCATCTTCTTCCATCATATTTGCACTCCATTCAACAAATTTAGCTAAACCCTACAATTAAGGAAATTGGAGAAAGACAGATAGATTCAGAATCCTTATTCAATGAGTTGATTCATAATTGTTTAAAGTAATCATGATGTCTTGTATCACCAATGCCCATTCTCTAAATACTTCACAATATGGAAGGTGAATGGCCAAAACTATAATATTTCAAACCCCAACACATCATTGTTATCAGCTAAGACTGAGGCGCAAAGAAAGGAATAGCAACAACCAATGTTATGGAAGAAAAATACTTCAGCACATACATTTTCCACAAGCTCCAATGCCAGGTCATTTGCTGTATCCCCCTGTGGGTAATATACTGACCCAATCAAATTGCTGAATTTATCCACACCTTCCAGGACAATTCGAACCTAGAAAAAATATTTAAAGTTAACTTTTAGTAAAAAGCATTCCATGGGTAGAAAATAACACAACACAACATTTCATTTCATTTTATTTACCTCTCTATTCAAAACACGAAGCTCTGTAAAATGTTTGGCCTCCAGACCAAATGGATCAGGAGCAACTTCAGCAGCTGTTGTTGAGGCCGCAAGTCTCTGTGCAGAATTTAAAGGGGCCCGAGGTTCAGATGCATCTCCATTCGTTTCTTCAGATGTGATCTCTGCTTCAGCAACAGTTTCTGCTGCAGCTCTTCTACCCATTGATGGAGACTAATATAAACACAAGAAAACAACATATATTAGATACTACAGTAATACTGGTAAAATAGTCGAGAAAAAAGAAGAACTAAAGATGCAGGATGAAAGGCAATGCATATACCTGGATTCCTGCAACAAAGACTTGGACAAACTGGAAGTCTGGCAGCAAATACACACGTATGGTGCTGCCATCACGAACTTGTTCTACAATACCTTGCATTGGTCTGCCCTTGTTTGCTGCAAGCAGACCCATGGCATCCAAGTTACTTGGATCCCCAATGGCAGAGGGAGGTAGATTTCTGATGGATGCCTCAGCAGCACCTGGCGTCTACAGCCAAAAATACAAAGATGCAACAAATTTTATCAAGGGATATGTTTCATTTAAACAAAAACATGAATTTGAAAATGAATTCTTTCTCGAGGTTATGAAATCAAACCCAGTTTCTTAATATTAAACGTTTCAATTATATGCTTCATTCAGGACCCAAATGCTTCAAAGTTCTCCATCATGAAATGAGTAAATTTTAAAATGTACAAGTCATGTCAATTTTTTACAAGCAACACACATATTGCACCTTTTCCTGAACTCGTCGAACAGTATTCCTACAGATGTTTTCTTTAAAAAAAAGTAATATCATAGTGTACTGTGTAGCACCAAAACAATCATGGCACATACTAATAATGTGCATTACATTTCTATGGCTTAGCCTGTTCCATGATTACTGGAAAACAGAATTTTGTACACAGAACTGAGCTACCAGCAATAGATAATTAGTCCCTGACTTTCAAATACCATCTTACATGCTTCAATTTATATACGCAAGCCCATATATTGTTTCTTATATCAAATGAACAAATTTGCACAAATCATTGTGTTTATTTACCAAAATAAAAGTATTTCAAACATCCTTTCCACACTTATAGATCACCTTTTCAACTCCTATAACAAATTATGAATGACGTCACAAAAGCAATCATGGAAAATTTTACAGATTACCAACTAAAAAGTATTTTATTGAAGCAAACATATGAAAAACACAGCAAGCTTTAATAATGGAAGGGATAGAAAGTAATGATGAAGCAAGAGCAGGAGAAGCTAACCTTACTCCATCGACCCAGACCTTGTTGTTTAGCTTGTTCTTCAAGCTGTAGCAAGTCAGCAAGGAAAGGACTAGCTTCCCCTTTCTGTTGACCTTGCTCCCTCACCTGTAAGTGGCTAAATTAATTAATACAGGCAAGAAGAATGTAAATTATATCTCAAGAGTCTCCAGGAAGGAAACAAATAGGTAACTTTGCCCAGCCTTCGCAAACAACAAGTACGGAAACATTCTTGTCGCCAAGAAAAACAGAACCGAATTATCAACCAATATATCACGCAAAGTTAAAATCTTCCATTGATTCAATACTTATCCCCTGAACTGAATGCAATAACAACGTAAAAGATTTAAACCAAATATAATTTAAAATAGACAGAATGCAGAAAAATCCGAAATTTAGATCAGTTATACAAGAACACTTCCAGATCGATTACATCGAACTAATCCAAGCAGTTAAAATCTATCAAAAATAACACAAATCTCCACCTAGAACTGATCCAGGCAAAAGCTCAAACCAATGGCTCGATCTAATCACTCGATCACATCAATAAACGCATCACTCCATCAACATAACAAAATAAAACTACCAAACGAAAATTGAGAAAAACTGAAACTTCGAGCTAGAAATCTGCATTCACACACTCATAAACCTCATGAAAAGAAGAGATCTGCTGAACTCAAGAATGGCGGTTACCTAGATCTCTCAATTGCGAATACTGATCAAGAAAATCTTAAGGAGAAGAACGAAAAATCAGATTTTTTTTCTTGTGTTTTTTGGGTCTTTTTTCGAGTTTACGACTGCAAGACGGCGGATCGAGGAAAATAGAGACTGACTGTGGTTGCAAGTTCTAAAACAGAGGTGGGGCCTTATATATAGGCGGATAAAGATATTAGATAGCAGTACATGTACCCTTTCTTTTCGAAAATATTACCGAAAATGCCATAATAATTATCTTTTTTAATTTTTTTATCTGATTACTGATGGGTCCACTGGAATCTAGGAATTGTGGGCCCCGCTTAAGTTAGAAACACCTGCTCTGGGGACGTGATGACCTACTTCAAACTCTATTCCTATAGTTCGAACTATCTTCTAATTCATTTTATCCACAAAATTACTCCATTTAAATTTGATTTCTTTTTATTTTCCTTTTATTTTAACTTAGATTTAATGTTTTTTAATGGATCAAAAATTAAATTGATAAAATAAAATATTTGAAAGTTTTAACTAATATCATTATAAAATTAGTATATAATACAAAGATTAGATAATTGAAATTTTTGAAATAATATTAAAGAAAGATGTTATATTTATTTATTAAATGAAAATTAATCGATAAACTTTTATTTATAAAAATTCAACTAATAAATTTCTCAATTTTTTTAATCATAAGGATTATTATAGTAAATCTTAGGAGCAGCCTCTTTACTAGTCAGAGGTAACATTGTATATAGGAATGTCAATGGCCTAAGTAACATTGTATATAGGAATGTCAATGGCCTAAGTTGCTCCTAGCCTGGTCCAGCTCGATCGGGGTAGGTCGGCTAGTGGCATGACTCAACCACCAATTAATCGACTTGTGACTTAAAGGGCTAGGGGGTCAGGCCAACCCAGCTCACCATATATTTTTTAAAAGAAAATTGTAAAAGAATGACGTCGTTTTTAAAGTAATGGTAGAGCTACCGATCGGCCATTGCTCGTCCATTGGCCCAGGCTGATCGGATCAAGTCAAATTTGACATCCTTAGTTGTGTACTAGATCTCTTCAGACCCTGTGTTTCAGCAAGTTTTTCTGCAGGGTGTTGTTGTCTTAAGGATTATTAATTATTGGAATTTATACTGTTGAAAGATTGGATAATTATTAGCACAATTATGATATGTAAGAGTGATGAGGGTAATCCTTAGAAGAAGTTCCTTGTGTCATTAGTAAGAAAGACGCTTGATTTTGATGGAATTCTATAATTTATAAAGTTACCATGTTTTAGTTTTTGAACCTAGAATTCTATTTCAAAAAACTATAATTTAAGTTGGAAAATATGTTATTAAGTAATTGGAAATTGAAATATATGTTTTATTATTAAAATTTAGTTATAACTTTATTAAGTAATTGGAAATTGAAATATATGCTTTATTTTTCAATTTTAATTATAATTTTTACAAATGTTGTAATTATTCTTAGTAGATATAAGAGATAGATATATTAATAATTATTTTTAATTCTAATATATCAATAGAAATTATATATGTTAACACCAAAAATATGGATATATAATAAAAAATTACTCACAAGACAATAACTTTTAATACTATGATCATAGGAATTAAATGCAACTTAAGTGATTAATCATTTGAATTTGAATTGCTTTAAAAGATAATTTTAAATGTTAATTAATAAAAAAACAAAATATTAAGATTTATTTTGAAGTATAAGGACTAGTTTGTATATCATATATTTAATATTTCTTTGCACTTTTTTGCGCATTTCTAAAAAAATAAATAATTAAAATTTTTATTATTCTTAACTAATAAATATATAATTGGATTGGAAGAGTTTAACCAAATACTTTCTATTTTAAGCCTAAAAGGTGACTCGAAGCTTTTTGACGTTTCCATCTCATATTCTTCTTCTTCTTTTTTTCTTTCTAAAGAATCAACTTTTTTCATTTGAACATTCTAAAAGTTATGGCTCGGAAGAACAGAGGCTACGCGCCACCACCATAAGAAGGGTTGCTATCCATGCCACCGTCACTCCTGTAGGATGTCAATTTTGGTGTGGCTTATTTGATCTAATTTTGGTCCAAGTTAACCAAGTTACGAGTGAACTACTGGTTAAAAGTAGTCAATTTGATTGAACCATAAGTTGATGTCAGGCCAAGCACGAGCTAGTCCAGCCCAACTTGTGATCCAACTGTTACTTCAAAAAAAACATTGACATTTTAAAAAATATATATGTAAGATGGGTCAAGTTAGCTCAGCTCACCTGTAGCCTATCTATAGGTTGGTCAACTTGTAGTCGAGTCGGACCATAGGCTGGCCTATCACAAGTGGAGTCATGAGCTGCCCTAACCTCCTGCCCGATCCGACCATTGACATTCCTACACAAGTAAATATAATTATCAATGTTTTAAGTAAATATAATTAAAACATTGATAAGTAAATATAATTATCAATGTTTTAAATTTAATCAATGTTTTAATTAAATTTAAAATTTAATTGAAAAAAGAGATTGTTAGACGAAAATTAATTGATTTATTTTGGTTTATAAGAACTTATTAAATAATAAAATTAACTGATTAATTAATAAATTGAACGATTTCTAACAGCAAGATTTATTAAAGTAAATCAAACTAGAAACTTAAATTATAATATTATAATATTTAATTTAAATATTATAATTAAATAATAATTTTTCGAGCCATTTGTTAACCCAAATTAAGGCAAAGAAATCAAATGTAATCCAAATTTTGGAATATGGATCAATTTGAAACATATCACAACATTTAATACTCCAAAATAAATTACATGTAAAGGATATCCACAAAATTGAAAAAAACAAGAACATTGGAATTTACTCTTAACATCCCTGTTTAACTATCCTTCAAGTGGTCATGTTTAATGTATAAATCATGTTCTGTGTAACTGTTTTGTTTCTATGAATTTCACTTCTTCTATACTACTTAGTTTGTCAAATCCGAGACATACTAGTATTTTTTCATTTTTCATTTTTATTTTTTATGTTTATGTTTATTTTTATTTTTATATATATGCTTATATATTTATATATATTTTTACGAGAGTCTACCGAAAACAATCTCTCTCAAATGGTTAAGAATAAAATTATGTAGTATTAGACCTCCGAAGAGGCTTTCATTAGATTATTGTACTTTAGATAATAGAATTATAAGGGAAGGAACTAACTCATTCACTTTTTTTTTATGCAAGTGAAAGTAAGAAAAAACAAACGATCCAAAAAACAGGGGGCTACTAACGTTCAAAAAGAACATCAAATTTATCAGCTAACAAACCAATGCCAACTTCAGCAGGAGGAGCTTACAAAAGTTGAAAGGAGGTAGAGGAATGATTGCAGGAGAGTAGGGATGTTAAAGGTCGGATAAAGCCAAGAGGCTAGGGTAGCCTGTGACCCGACTTATGATAGGTCAACTTATGGACCGGTTCAACTACGAGTTGGTTGACCCATAAATAAGTTACGGGTGAGCTAAGCTAATTCAACCCATCTTTTATATATATTTTAAAAAATGTTAATGTCATTTTTAAAATAACGGTTGGATCACAAGTTGAGTTGAACTAACTTGTGTTTGACCTGACCTCAACTTATGGTTCAATCAGATTGACTAATTCGTGGCTCAATTGTAACTTGGTTAACTCTGACCAAAATTAGATCAAATAAGTTGCGCCAAAATTGACATCCTAGTGGAGTGACGGTGGCATGGATAGCACCCTTCTTATGGTGGTGGCGCGTAGCCTCTCTTTCTTCCAAGCCATAACTTTTAGAATGTTCAAATGAAAAAAGTTGATTCTTTAGAAAGGAAAAAAGAAGAATATGAGATGGAAACATCAAAAAGCTTCGAGTTACCTTTTAGGCTTAAAATAGAAACTACTCGATCCGCCCAGTTTGATTTTAATTAATTAATTTGTAATACCAATTTTAAAATTAAAAATTTTAAACTCTTCCAATCCAATTATATATTTATTAGTTAATAATAATAAAATCTTTAATTAATTATTATTTAGAAATGCGCTAAAGTAGAAAGAAAAATTAATTATATGATATACAAACTAGTCCTTATACTTCAAAATAAATCTTAATATTTTGATTTTTTATTAATTAACATTTAAAATTATCTTTTAAAGCAATTCAATAGCAAATGATTAATCACTTAAGTTGCATTTAATTCTTATGATCATAGTATTAAAAGTTATTGTCTTGTGAGTCATTTTTTATTATATGTCCATATTTTTGGTGTTAACCTATATAATTTCTATTGATATATTAATATTAAAAATAATTATTAATATATCTATCTCTTATATCTACTAAGTATAATTACAACATTTGTAAAAAATTATAATTAAAATTGACCAATAAAGCATATATTTCAATTTCCAATTACTTAATAAAGTTATAACTAAATTTTAATAATAAAGCATATATTTCAATTTCCAATTACTTATTAACATATTTTCCAACTTAAATTATAGTTTTTGAAGTAGAATTCTAGGTTAAAAAACTAAAACATGGTAACTTTATAAATCATAGAATTCCAACAAAGTCAAACATCTTTCTTACTAATGACACAGATGACTTCTTCTAAGGATTACCCTCATCACTCTTACATATCATAATTATGCTAATAATTACCCAATCTTTCAACACTATAAATTCCAATAATTAGTAATCCTTACAACAACAACACCCTGCAGGAGATACGGGTTCTAGAGAGATCCAGTAATACACAACTAGGGATGTCAGGTTAAAAAAATATAGTGGGCCGGGTTAGGCTGACCCTCTAGCCTATCAAACCACAAGCCGGTCATTTGGTAGTTGGGTTGCGCCACTAGTCGACCTATTTAGGCCCATCGGGCCACGAGCCACCCTAGCTCGTGATCGGGCCGGATTAGACTAGGAGTGACTTAGGGCATTGACATTCCTATATCCAACATTACCCTTTAGTAGAGAGTTTGTTACCGAGATTTACTATAATAATCCTTACGATTAAAAAATTGAGAAATTTATTAGTTGAATTTTCATTTAATAGATAAATATAATATCTTTTTTTAATATTATTTCAAAATTTTAATTATCTAATTTTCTTATTATATACGAATTTTATAATGCTATTAGTTAAAACTTTAAATATTTTATTTTATCAATTTAATTTTTGATCCATTTAAAAAAATAATTAAATCTAAGTAAAAATAAAAGGAAAATAAAAAGAAATCGATTTTAAATGGAGTAATTTCTCGTCTAATCAATATCAACACAAGCAAATAAAATCATTTGTGCTAACGATCTCACATAAATGTGTGGATAAAATGAATTAGAATAGAGTTGGAATTTTCTTCTTCTTCTTCTTCTTCTTCTTCTATTATTATTATTATTATTATTATTATTAATTTTTTTTCTTTTTCTTCTATTATTATTATTATTATTAGATATTAATTTATTATTGTTATTATTATTATTATTATTATTTTTTAAATTTT
>JAOTBA010000007.1:23062599-23076487 GCA_025629845.1 Erythroxylum squamatum
CACAGATCACAATTTCAAGGCAATTCATGGGAGTATTAATAAGGGTATATCTATAATTTCATTAGCTTTCTTAATAAACGTGCATTTTTCTAAAACGACACTTATAAAGAATCGGAGGGAGTAATAATTTTTTAACATGGTATTAAAATTAAAATCGACACATGAGGCGTTGATCACGAGTCAACTCTTTGCCTTCTGGGTCGACGTCGTCGCCGACTCGCCGGCCATTCACACTGAGTTGCAAACCGTGAAATTTACTGTGGACGGCGTCGTATGGTCACCATTGACATTAACTGCCCACGGTATTATGAACGTTTACCCGATTTTACCCTTACTGACCCCAAAGAATTGCACAACTTACTCCAACCGGGGATTTGAGAATCTGTGAAATGGATACGGAGTACTTTACTACTTTTTGTCGTCCTTGTTCCCCGTTTTCTGTTTTCTTTTTTTTTCTCCCGAAGCACACTAACCGATGCCCATGTTTGGCTTCTTGTAGTGCCTGTGGTCCTGAAAAGCTCGAGTAGAGGTTCTCTGGTTAGGGGAAAAAGGTGATGAAACTCTCTCTTTCATGGTTATTCATTTTTTTAATTTTATTAATTGTTTAAATATCATTGTATGGAAAAGTGATTTTAGGTGGTAAGAGGGTTGCTTGCATGTGTTGTTGGCTTGTTGATGGTAGTTAAACTAATGAGTCTTTGTTCTTTATTATGGATTTCTTTTGAAAAGTTTGTAAATGATAAGCTTGGGATCTGGGCTTGGATTGTTCTGTGTTGGATCTAAAATTAGTCTAATGGTTTCCTATCTTTTGTTTAAAGTAATGAACCCATCTTGTTGCCAAGAATGAACTTTGCCGATGTGCTTTTCTGTGAAAAGAGCAGGCACGTGTCTTTTAGATCCACTATTCTATTGGTTGGAATGTTTCCTGATCATCTAAGGGATGCTAAATGCCATGAAATACGATTAGAAAATTCTTGAATAAATGCTTCAGGTGTAATCAAATGGTTGAAGTAGATGTAGTTGATATGCAAGCGATGTTTACTTGTGGCTCGTTCATAGTGCTGATCTGTGTACTCGAATGAATATTCGTGTGCTTTTTGTTTGTGGAATCTGTTCTTTAGTCCAGATGGGATCACCAACGACCCTGTTGAATTTGATGAGAAATGTAATACTGTGTCATATATCTTTATTAGTCTTTGTGGACTCGTGGAAGTTCTTCCATTTGTGGTTGTTTAATCAGAGTTATATCCATGTACCATGCAGGTAAATGTTGTACTGACGCATAGATAATATCATGCTTAAGATCCCTGAACATCAAGTTGCGGGTCACCAAGCCTGTAATGGACAGCTTGGCCCTCTCATTGATGATTCAGGCCGCTTCTACAAGCCTCTACAAGGTGACGAGCGAGGCTCTGTAGAGGTGGCATTTTATACATCCTTCTCTTCCAATACAAGGGTTCCTGACCACATTCGTAAGTTCTTTCCTTCCTTCTATGGTACTCAGCTTTTAGAAGCGTCAGATGGATCTGGCCTGCGCCCACACCTTGTATTGGAGGATCTTATCTCAAATTTACATCATCCATCAATCATGGACATTAAAATTGGTTCAAGAACATGGTATGCTGAGGCATCTGAGGACTATATCCAAAAGTGTTTTAAGAAAGATAGAGAAACCAGCAGCTTGTCATTAGGTTTTAGGATTTCCGGGTTGCAAGTTTTTGGAAACAGTCACTCAGAACTCTGGAAGCCTGAGAAGAAGTCTGTCCAAAATCTTACTGCAGATGAGGTTAGATTGATCCTGAAAAAATTTGTTTCTTCTACATCACCTACTGATCCAAATTCAGTCCCAGATTGCTCTTTCGCATCCACTGTTTTTGGTGGTTCTAGTGGGATTTTGGCTCAATTATTGGAACTAAAGGCATGGTTTGAGGATCAAACCATTTACCACTTGAATTCTTGTTCAGTCCTCATACTCTATGATAAGGAATCAGTTGTGAAGGAAGGGAGTCCAGGTGCTCAAGTCAAGCTTATTGACTTTGCCCATGTTGTGGAAGGGAAAGGTGTTATTGATCATAACTTCTTGGGTGGACTTTGCTCCTTGATAAAGTTTATCTCCGAGATTCTTACCAGTCCAGATGAGTACTCATCCAAAGTCTGTTTGCAGGACTCTGACTTGAGCAACTGTACTACTGAAGATTGCAATAAGAAATAGATGAATTTTCACAATGAGGATTGAAGCTTAAGTAGTTTTCTGTTTGGTTCATTCTTCATTGGTTAGATCATAATGTTTTAAGCTGTCCCAATGAATTTAAATGACAGATAGGAGAGACTTCTCGCTGATGATTGAATCTTACTCTTGGCCAAGTGACAGAACCATTGATTGTAATTGCTGATAACGACATTTAATCTACATTTATCGTTGTTATTTTGCAAGTCATTTTTCTTGATCTGGTACCAGATTATTTCGTTGTAGAGATACATCAACAAAAAGTTTCAATCTTTGCCATTACTTGGCATGTGCTACGGAGTAATTTGAAGGCTCGTGGCATGATGGGACCATGCTCTTTATCTTTTCAACTCTGGTACTATGTTCAACTTGTTAATGTGAAATGTCAAAGGTAGTTACTATATTAATGAACACGAATGCCTGATTTACTGTGTCTTTGCTTCTTATACGTGTGGAGAGTATTCAGGCATGCTTGTTCTTTAATTTACCAATAAAATTGAGAGAAGTAATATGTATTATAGTTAGAGCCGCTTGCTTTCCTGGTGTGGCAAGAAAGGGTAGAGATTTAGGCTTTTAAAAAGTTATCTTATGTTTCTGTCTGTTTTTGAGTTGGAAAGGTATTATCAGCAATGCACTTCTTGCAAGATAATCCACTTGGAATCTAATATTGAAATCTAAGCCTCGTACTTAACTTCCATTTCTTGCAACCTAGGAAGTTGACCTTATAAAACAGAGCAGGACATTCTTTAGTAAACAAGATAAGAACAAGATGAAAACCTTTGTTCTCTGCTGTGTCTCACTATTCTCCTGCATCTTAGTCTGCTTTGCAGACTGTGATAATCTCCAGGACCTTTGTCCAACTGCTACAGGAAAACAAACTGTCTTTATCAATGGCTTCCCTTGTAAAAATCCAGCCAACGTCACAGCTTCAGATTTCAAGTCAATTAAACTAAGTCATGCCGGGGACACCCACAATCTTTTTCGTTCCTCGGTGACCATTGTGACAGCTGCGGATTTCCCTGGTCTGAACACTCTTGGCATCTCCATTGCGAGGACTGATCTTGAGGTGGACGGTTTGGTAACATCGCATTCGCACCCAAGGTCCTCAGAGATGTTCTTTGTCAGCAAAGGGACTGTAATTGCAGGCTTTGTAGACACCAAAAACCAACTTTTTCAAGAAACACTCAAGGAAGGAGAAGTGTTTGTGTTCCCCAAAGACCTACTTCACTTTTGCCTGAATGTTGGCAATGAACCTGCAGTGGTTTTCTCAGTACTTAACAGCCAGAATCCAGGGGTTATAAGGATTGCTGATGCTACTTTTGACATTGATCAAGAGGGTATAAATAGTCTTGTGAAGAAACTTACTTACGTGTCTTCAATGGAGGGCAATGACATGCAAGAGTTCAATCTTCCCTGGTTTTAGTCTCCTTGAAATTCATGCTCTTGCTTCCTAGTTCCACACAGTTCAAACATCAAAAGTTGGCAGGAAACGTGGGCATAAAGTAGTGTAGTGTGTGGATTTTGGATTTTTATATCAGATTAAAAGCATCTTATCAGGTTTTAGTCATCATATTCTATTGTACAGCATTTGAACGGAGGACATGATTGAATATATGTTAATGCTACTCTTGTTCCCTTCTTTAGGCCAACCTTTTCATTTCCTTCCTTTTAACAAATTCACAAGAGTTCAAAGACTGGCAAAAGAGTGAGTAATCAGTTTATCACTCATTACAGGGAAAAGAACAACGAACCATAGGCTAGTGTCTGTAATCTTTTGAGTTGCTGTGGGTGGGGAGAACTGGAAGTCTGGAACACGAATTAAGCTCAAGTCACTAACCCATAATAACATATGCCAGCAGTTAGAGATGACAACAGGTTGAACCTACTGTAGCTCCATCTTTGCCGACTTAAAGATTCAAACAACTTGACTATGCTCATAGTTGAGCTGCGTTGCCCGCATATTCTAACAATCCGACCTAATCCGTTTATTACTATCCCTAATTAAGAGTTCTTCCTCTTTAATCTTAACCACTCTAAGGTCCGGTTTGGTTGAGAGGTTACTAATAGAATGAGATAGAACGTAACATACTTTTATCGTTTGATTGAGGGATTCATAATGGAATAAAATAGAATGAGATGAAAACAGAAGGTTTCATCTTACGTTTCATTCCATCCTAAACAGTGAAAATAAGAGACCTTCGATTCGGAAAATTTAGGATGGAACGTAAACTAATAAATATATACTATCTAATATACCCTTAATAATTTTTTAATACTAATTATTTCTTCTCGCTCTAACCCTGTTTTTCCCGTACTCATTTATTACGTTCATAAAAGTTGTATATAATTAATAATATTTTTATATTATTTTTCCTTATCCTAATAATAATATTTTTATATTATTAATAATAAATTGTACAAAATTAATAATAAAATAAAATTTTAATAAAATTTTTATTAATAAAAATAGATAATATATAAAAATTATTTTTGTATATATTTCTATATAATAAAAATATAAATAAAATTTTTTAAAATATAAATAACATATAACAGCATAAAATAAAATTTAATAAAATAAAATATATTAAATAATTAATAATATTATTTTTATATCATTAATAATAAATTGTATATAATTAACAATAAAATAATAAACTTTTATTAAAATTTTTATTATTTTAAAATAGAAAATATAAAAAATTATTTGTTACAGTTGCGACTTGAATCGTGACTTTTTAATTGGATATGATTTCTGTTTTAAAATCATAGCATTAAACTTTCTGTAACAATCATTTTAATATTAGGAGTATAATAATCATTTATTATACATTGTATTGTATTACATCTATCTTTCAAACAACATTTCGTTATATTATATTATAAATTCTTCCATCCTTCCTAAAAAACTTTTCACTATATTACATTCTATTATATTATAAACCGTTCGTTCTGTTCCATTCTATTCCGTTAATTAACATCAAGCTAAACGGTCTTATGAATAAGGACATATTCATTAATATTGTTATTGATAAGTTTTGCTTTGTCAACACTTTCAACATCTTAACGTCTGAATTCTCACAGTACTTACGTCTCAAACTGAACCATTTCTGCTCTCTTTTAAAGGGAAAAGGACAAGAAATAAAAGAAACTCATATGCATTCTCTTTAGGTTACATAACATCTCATCATGTTCTTATCTAAACCCCCACTTGCAAAGTTAAAGTACACATAAAAAGCACCTTTTTTCATAAAGATTACATTACTCACGAACTTTTACAGCTGAACAAACGAGGGACCCAAATCCTTCTCATAAATGGCTTGGTGGGTCTTTTTTATTATTTGTTTTTTACTTCACTTTCTCCCATTAATATCCATGGAAATTTCAGAAGTTCTCTTTGTGGAAATGGAACTTGGTGTTGGTCTTGTGGGAGAAATCCAAGGCCAAGTGGCGAAGTTCTTTGGCTAACTTCGGCATACCACAGTAAAACACCCCTGCAAATTTTCAGGTGACGGGACAAATATCAAAGAATATACTTTGGATTGATCATAGGAATCCTAAGCTTAAATCAAAAGATCTCTTTAAACTATCGAGAGTAGTTAGAAAAGCATACTTGATGACTTATAAAGTTATAACCCTGCTTCCTATCACAGTGCTGATTACAAAAAAAAGTCTTCAAAATGTTTTATATGT
Source organism: Erythroxylum squamatum (assembly GCA_025629845.1). NCBI lineage: Eukaryota > Viridiplantae > Streptophyta > Magnoliopsida > Malpighiales > Erythroxylaceae > Erythroxylum > Erythroxylum squamatum. Next base: position 23,068,520 of record JAOTBA010000007.1, read on the forward strand.
TCAGACAAAACAAAACCTGTTAATCTGATATTATTCATCTAAATAATTTTCATATTTTTTACTTTTCTTGTTTAGACTTGAATAAGGGAACAGATTTGTTATTTCCGAATTGCTATATCCGTTGTACCTGAATAAATCCTAGCCATCTATTACAATAAATTAGATAGTTCGGATTTTAAAGATAAGGCACAGCAATTCAGAAACAGCAAATCGGCTCCCCTTAAACAAAGTAGTAACTTTGTTTTGTGAAATTGACATTAAGCATGAAGGCTCTTGAGTCTTGACTCTTGAGTATCACTAGTCTCATTCGTCTTTTCTTTTCTCCTTTTTCTAAAGTTGAAAGAAGAATGAAAGAATTATGGAGAAAAGTATGGACCATAGACCTAGTGAATGTGTGATGTCATGACTCTAATAGGAAGTAGACATACAATGATCACATATTTAAAGAGGTTTAATACTTAGATATTAACTTATGATTGGATTAGGAAAACTTAAGGAGTAATTCATATATATGTATATGAAGTTCAACATAGTTAGAAAGTTGACTTACCAACTCGGGAATCGGGATGGTTAAGTGCAATGTTCTTGTAGACATTGTTCCAATCAGGCTTGGCAAAATGGGACTTGACTCGTGTGCCAGAGACAATGTCGACACCATTTTTGGCATGATTGAGTTGTTGGAGCATCGTGATGAGAGCTGACCTCACATCATCCTCTTCATACACACTGGTGCAGTAGTTATGGAGTTCAATGACATGGTTATGGTCAAGGTCAACCACTTCGTCCATGGCCCCTTTGAACCAGTCGAAGGAACCTTGTTCTTTTGTCACCCAGTAAAAGTATGCCCTTCTGATCTTGAAGTGCTCTCTTCGTTTCTGTGAATTTGGGCTCAGTTTTCTCACCGGCGATGAGTTGTTCCTTGTGTCGAGAGTTCCGTTTTCTATTGCATTCGCTTCTTCTTCCATTGCCCTTAAGTTGCGCGCTATGTCCTTGACAATGCTGATCATTGGAGTTGCTCCAATTCCTAGACCAACGAGCAGGACTACCTCGTATTTCCAGAAGTCTTGTGCTGGAGCACCGTATGGACCATCAATCAGAACCCTTGGAAAGCTGTTCAATCATTACCGTCGTTAGTAAACCAGATCATTACATTAGGTTTCTGTTAGATATCATAATCTCTGATGGAAAAGTGCATGTGATATGACGAGAAATTTAGACAAGGACAGGACATCTCTTAAACAAAGTTGGCAGACTTGTCTAATTCCAAGGAACATTGATTAGAACCTCCATAACCTGTCGTAAATTCACATTACCATTTGTCGGAATTATGAGAATTACTAGCCTGTCAAAATCCCAGAACTCAGTGTATGTAGTAATTCCAGTACTCCAACTCCACTTGGGGTATATTTTTTAGTTACAGGAATGCAATATGAACAACGTGCAAGATCCAAGAGCACGTTGCTTTTGTGTGGATCTATTAAGAAAATCAGTGTGTTGCAACCAACTAATTAAGATTCTTGCCTAGACAACAAGGTTGACCCTATTTAAAATGCTTGTCACGTAATGTGACAGCTTCACACCAACTTCATAATGGATTCATAATTTATAAGTTGATCTCCATCGTATGACCTGTCTTCATTTCTGGAGACGTTAGGACATGTCCTGATTCAAGGACGTTGAACGTGATTACTTACTTGGGGTTGTTGTTTCCTTGGAAGCAGTCAGCTCTTAAGAGTCCACTTTTCCCAGTAGTAGGTGGTTGACATACCTTAACAAATTATCAAAAAATTACAGGAGTCGACTGATTAAACAATTCCGTTTCCAAAGTTCGAATCTTATCATTAAACAAAAGATTGAAAGAAAAAACACACCTTCGTGAACACGTTTCTAAGTTCGTTTGTCCAGTCACCGACAGCTCTGATATGAACGCTTAGATAATCATCTCCAGGGGCTGAAGTGATCGAAAATGGATGCCTGGATGTTATGCGGTTGCAGTCAATTCATCAATGGCCAATACAAGTAAAAAACAGTTTAGTGGTTACTGACCATTCAAATGGAGATACAGCAGCACAATTCACAAACATGTATTGTCCACTCTTGTATCTGAATTCCTGAGGCTTTGACATGTGAAGTGCTAATACATTTCCAGAATAAATAGCTGCCTGGAATATTGTATATTGTACAAGGGAAGATAGTTTAACAACTGCAAGTTCACATATAATATGTTCATAGTAAGAGATTGTTCGATTAACCTTTTTTATAGTAACAGCTTCAGTGCTAGATCTTAGTGCTCTGATAAGTCTCTCGCCAGCGTAAAGTGTAATGGGCACAGCTATGTACATCCAAGTCTGCCATTTCAGAGAAACTACTGAGTGCAAGAATTCACTAATTCAAAGAATCAAAGAACATGAAATGTCTAGATGCCATAACAGGAGGAGTTAGGAGCTTACTGTCTTCTTGTACCACTCATGTGCCAGGTACAAGTAATGGCCATGCACAATGAGCAGAGTGTAGACAATGATGAAGAGATGGTGAGAGTACCAAAAGGCATTGAAACCAGTGAGTTTCTTGAGGAAATTGTTCTTGATCTGACCGCGCCTGAACCAAGTTGTAGCTAATGTGAAGGCTATTCCCATCAAGATCACCATTATGATTCCAGTTACTCCCTCCACTGACTTCAGAAAGTAGTAGTAGTTTGTAGGGTGATTCCCGAAAAATGGCTCCATCGGCTTCCACTTCTCTGCACTTGCATCAATTAGTCTAGGGAAGTCACAGGCCAAATGAAATATCCCATGTATGCCAACCCCAATTGTGATTCCCACTGCTATCACCTGGAAAAGGAACACACGAAACCTTTCTTTGTTCAATCTGTAGAATCCTTCTGCAGAATATCTAAAATGGAAAAGCAAGACAATACCTTGTGGAAATTGAGATGATCATCAAAAGGGACTACAACACTCAATTTGGTCTTGTTCCTGAGACAGGTCAGTGTGTTCCTGCAGACTGGCAGTAGAATCAGAGCCATGTTCAACTTGAGAGTCTCAGCTGCTCCTTTGGCTATGCATACACAGTTTCCCATAACCTCATAAGCTGCTCTGTGTCGATACTGCACATACTTGTATGCAAATAAGCCAGCCATAACACCAATCCATAGAGCCATTACCCAAAATCTCTGCCAATTGTCCAATATGAAGTACTTGGTGAACCTACACCATCTCCTTACTGGGTTATCATCAAGTGTAGGTTTCAGCTTCTGGCTTAACATTTTGCTTAATTTTTTGCTCTCTCCCGCTATTGCAGACTGTTTTGCTCCTTCCAATAGAAGCGTTTCCAGGTTCTCTATCTGTTTACCGCCAAAACATCAAACAAGATTAGTGATCAAACAAGTGAAAGGATCTAACTGTGAAATGATTTAGCCTCTTTACCATGATGTATCCATGTTTTTCTGGATCTAGCTCTTCCATTATCAGCCTTGCATATTCCTCTGCTTTCTTCTGGATGGATGAGAGCTTGTTTGCAGAAGCACTGAGAGTGATAATCTGCAGAAGCAAAACACTGAGTTGTTTCCTTGAGATGAATATGAAAAATTAAGAGACCTCACCTCTCTGACTTCCACCTCAGTAAGTTTGCCATCAGCGTCTTTATCAACCCTGCAAATTTAGTAGAATTTTCTTGGGAACGTTGAAAAGCTTGACTGATTCGTTGAAGCCTGAAAAGAATGAAGTAGAAACTTACATGTCAAAGAAAGTCTGAAGCCTGGAGTCGAAGCTCTGATCAGAAATCTGCTCCCAGAACTGCCTTAGCTCTTCCTTACAAATGGAATCGCCAGTTATGTTCCGTTTTCTAGCAAGTGCATTGAACAACTCTCCAGCAAACTCCTTGGACTCCTTCATTCCTATCATTTCAACAATAATTCATATCAGAATCTCCAAAACTGAAATCTTTACATAAATACTAAAATCTATGGAGTTTTACTATGAAAGTTTGTGCACCTATGCATTCGCAGAACCGAGAACGAGGAAGCAAGCCATTGCTTGAAGCGGTAATTTCATCAAACCGCTTCTCTACAGCAGGCCACCCTGATGCTCCATCAGTCTTGCTGATAAACTTTAGTCCTTTCAAAGCATAAGCCGCCGAAGATTTGGTCCGTTCAAGTCGGACAGGTGGTGGTCTCTTGGAGAAAGAAGCATAGCGCTTGAACTCTTCAGAAACTTGTTTGATCCTGGCTGAAGCATTCCTGACTACATTTGCAGCAGATTTTCTTTTCAGGCCTTTGGCTAGTAGTGTATTATCAGCATCTTCTTTGTCGCCGTTGGCAGGTTTAACACTCTGAACGGCCACAGAATCGTCGTGTACGTCGCGCGTGACCTCCATGTATGGTTCTTCATGACGCTCCCTATTTTCTGGTACGCTGAACCCTGCACTTCTTCTTCCTGCTCTCTTGTTTGGAGGTCCACCACCCAGAGGACCACTGTAAGAAATACTACCAACGAGCTCTGTCCCAGACTGTTGACGATCTTCTCTACCTGTTTCTTGCATCTGGGGCGATGCAGAAATTGTACAGCTGCTAAAAGCTTCAAGCTTTACGTGTGAATATACTATAAAACCAGTCAGGTGTACAGAAGCTTTCAAGGTTTCTGTCCACAAGGAGATTGGAAAGCTAAAAGGGAATGATTCAACAGGAGATGATTTAAATCTGACTACACAGACAGAATGGATGGAACTTCCCTGATTTTTGGTTCTTGTTAACTACTCTCTTAACGTGGGATTTCCGGTTTAAATAAGAAAATGCATTCAGAGACAGGACATAGACGATGTATGGTCTGAACTGGAAATCATTGATGAAGGTTTTTGTAATTAAAAAAATGGAATGAAATAACTAAAATTTGATTCCATGTCGCATCAAATCATTTGTTTCGTTTGTTCTGTTTCAACCCTGTTTTATTAAATCTTATTCATATATAAATGTAAAATCTATGTAAATATGTGGATGAGATTTAATAGAACATTAACGAGAGATATGACCTCATTTTATGGCCAAAACTTATTAAAAAATAAAAATTAACCTACATGATTGTATGTACAGCTGTGGAAATTGAAATTATTCACAAACAGTCTTGGCACTCACTTTTGTCTTAAGGTGGTCCAGCTAGTGAACTCCCTTAGATAGAGAGTATGTGTTCGAATCATCATATCAAATTCTCGGAATTTTTAGGAATTTATGTAGTGATCATTATGTTGTAATTGGGTCAGGTCTGGTCGGCTCGGAGTTAAGGTCATGTCTAAAAAAATTTAAAATCGGTAAAATTAATTTAATTCATTATATTTTAGCTCAAACTCAAAATTAACTAATTTATTATTATTATTCTAAATTGTAAATTTTGTCAAATTCACATGTGAACTTGAAAGAATATAAAAAATGCTATTTAGCGATAATCGGGTTAGTAGAGTGGGGAGCATAGGATCAAAAAGTTCTGTGTTCGAATCTTCCTACTTATACTCTTTCGATCGAGCCTGTCGTACAAGATTTGCCTAGTTTAAAATACCCAATTAACATGATTTACAGGCTATTGAGTCAATCCGGAGATTTACTCAGTATGCATCTAAAATATAGCAGCTACGGGCTCGATCGTTTCCATATATATATATATATAATTTAATTTAAATTCATATGTATATATATATATATATATTTAAATTAAATTAAATTAAAATAAGGTCAAACAAAATTAAAATAATTAATTTCATCTCTAACAATTATTAAAATGCATGTTTGTATTAAATGTTAAAGTGTGCATTTAATTAATTTGACCAAATCTCTTACTTGAAGTTGAATTACTCATTTGTAACAGTATTTACCAAAAATACTTAATTAACATGTTAAGAATTCTCATTAAAAAGATTTCCTATTTATATTAAATAATAACTATTATCATAAAGACTATATTTATAAAAGTTGTTCCTTTGTTATTTTTCAAGTTTATCAGTAATTTATTATCTAATAAATTAAAAATATTAAAAAACTTTAAAATAATTCCCTCCAATGTTTTATTTCATAATCATTTAATAATATTTGATATTTTTAATTTGTTAAATATTAAAATTCATAATAACATAAATGCAACACTTGACAGATAAAAATACTTATCTCAAATGGCCCATCAAATTATGCTCGTTAATAAAAAATTTAATGTCGAATTATTTTTCTTAAAAATTGAAAATTAAAAAATGTTAATATCACCATTTAAAATAGCCTCTCTACAATGTAGGGATAAGGCTGTGTACTATCAGGTCCTCTCAAACTCTGCTTCTTTGCGGGGCTTCGGGATATGATGATGACGACTATTTAAAATATAAATTAATATTGTAAAACTCAATAAAGTTGATATTTTTAAATTTTAATTATTTTTTATTTATCATACTTACCTCTTTTCTTGAGTGGAATTGAATGGTTGTAATTTCACGGGCAAAAGGTGAAATCAAAAGAAAATACCTTTTAAGCGTTCGCTTTAATATCTTCAGTCGATCTTTTTGACTAATCATAATAATGCAGAGTTTCAATGGATGGATTGATGAAATAGTTATTCACTGTTTACGGTAAATTCTTTGTTTCAGCTGTTATATATTCTATTAAATCTCATTTATATATTTATATAAAATGTCCGTGAATATGTAGATAAGATTTAATAAAATATGATAAAAATATCATAATCAAAACAGGAGATCTGATCTCCCACTTAAAAGATAGAATGTTTGAATAAATGAAAATTTGCATTTAAAAATAGTGAACATGAGTTCTGTGTAGAGTTTATACATTTTTTTATAGTTTATGAAATTTTAAAAATATTCTAATTTTTAATTTTTTTCAAAATTTATTTAAAAAATATTTATCTCGTACTTCAATTAAAATATAACAATAATCTTTATTATAGATATATCGCAAGCCTATCTCCTGTAATAGTCCAAGTCCACAACTCAGATGTAGATAATCAGATGAGGGCAAGATTTAAATTCAAACAGATTCATTGTTATCTGTACATAATCATCCAAATACACAATCATAGAATTAGATAGATTTAGTTTTGAAATTCAAATATACAAATGTACGTGTATATAAACAGATAAGTGATTCATGAATAAAATTATTCATTTCTCCCGTACCATTCTAAGTCTTATAATCTTAAACTTCACTTAAAACGTAACAATAATTAAATGTTACTTAAATAATATTTTAATTTAACTCTTAAATTTAAATTAATTTAATTAAATTTTATCTAAACTAATAATTTTTTGTAATTATATTCAACTATTTATTTAAGTCATGTTTAATTAGTTCAAATCAATTTTAAGAGCTAAATTGAGTTACCGTATTAGTAATATTTGATTAGTTCATATTTGATATTTATAATGCTTGTGTTTTGTCATTATTTTTTAATCAAATTTTAAAAATATTTTTTAAAAATTTAAAAGTAAAAAGAATTATTTGAAAGTTTTAATAATTGAAGAACTTTTTCTAAACTTTCTTTAAAAGATTTTTTTTAACGGAAGAACCCGCAATCGCTACCCTTTGGATGCGCACTGGGTAAACTTTCAGATTGACACAATAGCCTGCAAATCACGTCAATCGGGTACTCCGCAATAGGCAAGTCCTATACGACAGATTCGATCGAGAGAGCGTAAATAGAAGGAACCGAACACAAGACCTTTTGACCTCATGCTCCTTTACTCCACGAACTCAATTTTTTCTTAAAAAGATGTTTATGTCTTTTACCAATAAAATATAATTATAACAATTTAATAAAGGAGTGGCAATGTGGCATCCTTAATTTTATTAAAAAAAACTTTATGTGAAGTATTTATAAGTTATTTTTAATACAAATAATTATGTAATTTGGTTCAGCCGGATTCTGGCCGAACGGTGCGTTGTCGTTTGGGTCCATTGATGGGTAACCTCCTGTGATGATTTTC
>JAOTBA010000007.1:23126099-23136504 GCA_025629845.1 Erythroxylum squamatum
GAGGTCGTGGAATAGAGTTGATAAAATGATAAGTTTTTGATGAAATGAAAGTATGGAAAAAAGGAAAATGCATCAGATGAAGTAGATAGAGAAACAAAACACAGTAGAGTGAGGAAATGAAAATGGAGTTTCAAATTTTTGGTGTTTGAATGGTAAATTTGATTCTGACTTATTTAGAGATTGAATTGAAGTTAGAAATGTAGTATAGATGATTTAGAAGTGTGTAAATCTGCAAATGAAAAGGAAATTGAAAAGAGAAGAAGAAAAGGAATTCGGTGAAGAAGAAGAGAGACAAGCATCGTCGTGCACAAAATTCAGCAAGTCCCTATCGTGCTTTTGCATGATGGTGACTTCGCTCGATGAGTGAAAGTCGCTATCGAGCTTTTGCACGACGGCGACCTTTGAGGATTAGTGAATTGAATTTTTCTGAACATCCTCGAATATTTTGTTATAACTTCTTCATTTGATATCCAAAGGACTTAGTTCTTGAGCCAATAGCTTCATAAGACATTGATCTACATCTCCACCAACAATGATAGCTTTTTGAAATGGATTGATTGATGAATTTAAGATGAAAATGTGAGTGTGCTGAAGTGTGATAACTGGGATGATTTTTACTAAACATACTTCGGTATTTGGACTATATCTCGATCTGTGGACATTAGAATGAGATGATTATTAATTAAGATTACACGAGAGACATAAGGCTACAAGTTGTATGAAGAGTTTAAATTTTAATTCGGCCCCTATGAATTTCAAAATCTAATTGGAAGTTGAAATAAGAATTCTGCTGAAGCTTAAGAACAGTCTAAAATCTTTTGAGGATAAATTTTAGTATACTTAACCAAATTGGATGAACTTGGTTTCATTAGAAACTTAAGACATTGGAGTACAACTTTCTCGAAGGAAGTGTTGCCTAAGTCAATTAGGGTATGAAATTGATTTCATATTGTTTTATTTGATCCAAATTATAAGTACAAATGATATTAATGAGGGCTTTGATATCTGATTGATTTGATGATAAGGATCACAAAAAGATACCCAGAATTGTCATTGAACATGCATTGTGCATATTTTATATAAGTAGATGTGCATAACGGAATACGTATACAATTATGCAAAAATGTGATATTTGTAAATGTGCTTTGTATGTTATAGAGGAGCACATTGGATGCCAGTAAGACATTGGACCGGCAATAGCATATTAGAGCATACTATGAGTCAACCTAGATGAATTTCCTAGGATCGATTTCATTTGATTTGTTAAGCTTCCAATTATTGAATGGTTGCAATGTGTTTCTGAATTCTAGACTTAAAGTTCGAGGAGTAAATATTTGGGACTGTATTGGAGGTGCTTTGATTTGTTTGATAATTCTACATGAAATGCGGATTCTCAACGAAAGTTGAATGCCAAACTTAGGTCTGAAGATTATGAAATTCTAATTGTGTATTATGCTATGTGAATTCTCAACGAAAGTTGAATGTCGGACTTAGGTCTAATGATTATGGAATTCTGACTGTGCTTAATAAATGATTGTGATACATGCTAAATTCTAAATTGATGCATTTCATAAAATGCATGCTCAGATAAAAGCGTTGTGACAGGAGTAGCTAGTATGAAAGCACTTGCACGTAGAGCTTTGCTCCAAGGTATATGATTTTACACGTAGAGCTACGCTCCGTGATTCTTTTATGACTGAGCCCAATGGGCCAGTATTTGTATATGTGATAGGCACTCGGTCATAACAATAATAACAAATGTGGAGTTTCATATGCATCTGTATTGGTTTATATATGATTTGATTTGCAATGATTAAATGATGTGCCATAATAGTGTGAGCATTTGGAATATACATATTCTGTATGAATAATTGCAAAAAATGTGATTTGTGTATGTGAATGCAGTGAAATCATCAATGATGGTTCACTCATTGAGTTCGCAAAACTCATAAAAATTGCAACGTGGTTTTTCAAGTACGAGACAAGAGACTTAGCGTTTATTCTGGATTAGAAGAACGTTTTGGACTAAGTTATGGTTCAGAGGTCTGTCAACTGATGTCAGAGAGTTATAGCTTTTATTTTGTAGTTTTTGCTAGAAACCATAAGAGGTTTTGTAAGTTTTTGTCTAATGGAAACAATGTAAGCTTTGTGAATGAATGCAATGAATTGTTTTAAAATTTGCTGACTTTTAAATGATGTTAGTTGATGCCATGTGTAAGGTGGAATTATTTTTGCTCTAGCATACCATTATCATAGGTTATGTACTTGAATGTCCTTAGATGTTCGGGTATATACTCTATGGTAGTGGGATGTTGCATTTTTGGTATCATAGCATGGTTTGGTATCTTTAGGGACAAATATGAGTTAAGATTTGATAAATAGTGAGATAGCTAAATAATGATTACACTTTTGATTGCTATAGGTCATCTTCCATAGGAGATCAAATTGGACAGTCAGCTGACATAGAGTCTGTAGGAATAAATTTAGAGTCTCCTGTACCTGCGTTTCCTCAAATGCCTCTGAGAATTCCAGAAAGGCGAGAAAGAAGATATGATAAGCTGAGAAAATAGGGGCTGTAGAATTCTACAGAAGTACAGACCCAGCTGAGGCAGAAGGGTGGTTCGAGAGAACCGAAAGAGTGTTCGACCATATGGATTGTGAAGTAGATGAAAGATTTGATTATGCGGTCTCATTACTGCAAGGTCTCGCATACCAGTGGTGGAAGACTAGTTCGAGCAATACCACTAGACCTTGTAGTTTGACCTGGGGAGATTTTCTGATCGTGTTCCAAGAGAATTATATGCCTAAGAGTTACATGGATAGGAAAATGAAAGAATTTTTAGATTTGAAGCAAGGCAAGCTCACAGTGGCAGAGTATGAAATAAAATTCAATGAATTAATGGGGTATGCAACTGCATTGATCCCAACTGAGGAAGACAAATGTAGACGGTTTGAGGACGGTTTGAACACGGAGATCAGAATGAGGCTAGCTATTTCTAATTTGGATAGTTTTACGGAACTTCGAGTGGCCTCGATTAGAATTGAGCAGTTGTTGAAGGATAGTCAGGGAGAGTGTAGACAGGAAGATAGAGGTAAAAGGCAAGATGAATCTGAGGTTGATTCTGATAGAAGCTTCAGAAAACGTCAGAATAGATCATCTCAGACTAGATCAAGACAATCTGAATCCCATTCAAGAGGTGAATTTGTTCAGACTGGGAAAGGTAGTGTAAAAGTGTCCTCCAACCAGTCTCAACAGCTGCCTGATTGTGAACACTGTGGTAAAAAGAATGGTGGTGAATGTTGGTGGTTAACGGGAGCTTGTTTTCGTTGTGGCTCTGTAGATCATCTAATTAGAGATTGCCCTGAGATGTTAGGACCACAGTCTGGAGTTAGAGGAAGAACAGTGACTGAGGCAACGGTTCAGCAAAGTATAACTGGCAGAGTTACACAGAGAGGCAGAGGTAGAGGTAGAACTCAGTTAGTAAGACCTAGTGTCAGGATTGAGGTGCAAAGTAATCAGCCGCAATATCAGGCCAAGGTCTATGCCATCACCAGACAGGAGGCACAGGACTCCCTAGATATGGTAGCAGCTGTATTGAATGCTTTTCATTTTAAAGGATATGCATTTGTAGATCTAGGATCTACACATTCGCATCTGGAATCTAGATAATGAGGAAGCCATAAGGGAAAACGGAGGAACATATGAGAAATCAGTACCTACCTATTTGATCCATTAGATAATAATTTCGAGGACAAAACTTTTGTTAGGAGGGGAGAATTGTAACATCATGTTAACCATGTTAAGGCTAGAATAGTAATTTATGAGAAAGTATTGAGAATTTAGGAAAATGCATGTCATGCATAAGTTAAATGTGAAATGCACATTCATATGATTGTACATGCATTTATTGACATTTTTCCAGGTATAATTGAGTTATTAAATGTGATTTGACAATTGTGGTATATTTAGGGTATTTTGGAATTTTGGTAAATTTTAGGAAAAATATTGAAATTTGGACCAATGAAAGTTTGACACATGGACTGGTTAATTGGATAACAAGTGGCCTACATGCATAATGACACGTGGCAATCTTTTTGGGTGACAAATGTATTACATGCAAAGAGTATATGTAGTAAGTTTTTTTGGATGGACAATTCATCAAATCTCACTTTCTTGTTCAGTGTAACTTTCTTCACTGAAAATCCAATACTGAACATCAAGTTGCTTATTCTGTGCATTTGATTCATTCTCACTACTGCAAACCTTTTTGAACCACGTAAGTGATTTTTGATGATGTTTTACTGTGTAAATGAATACATGCATGAGAGTTTTAAGAATTTCAGTTCGATGATGAATGAATTAGATAAAGGATTTGTGAAATAGAAAAAATAGTATGAAATAGGTTCTGTTTTGGATATGCAAAAGTTCACGAAAGTTGATGAAGAAATATGTGTCTCTGTTATGGTTTAGAAGATTACGTAATTGATGTACTTTTCATACGTGAAAAATTTATGAAGTATTGACAGAGGTGAATTTGAATGAGGTTGGATTTAAGGGAAAAAGCTTTAGTGATGTAGTGTTAAGGGAAACTGTATGTAAATGCAAAGTTTATATTGAAATGAAGTTTTTGCTGTAATTGAGTAAATCAGAAAAATGAAAGTGCTGGAGTTAGTGTTTATCCTAACATGCTCTATTTTTGGTGTTAGTGTGAAGCCATATATTTTGATATGTTGCGGGTGATTTTGAATTGTGGTAGGAGTTGAATGAAGTGAAAGTGATAATGAAAGTGAATAGTTGTGTGTTTGTTGATAGTATGAGAGTTGGAAATTTACAGTAGAGTGAGAAAGTGGAAATGAAGGTTTGGATTTATGATATTTGATGTATAGGATTGTTCTGTATTATTTTGAAGATATGGTGAGTATAGAAATGCATGATTAATAAGTTAGAAGGGTTGAAGTTTGAGAAAGAAAAGAGTAAATCTGGAAATGAAAAGGGAAATGGAAGAAGAAGAAAGAAAAGCAACGTCGTGCTAAACATTCAACAAAGTCGCTCTCGTGCTTTTGCACGATAGCAACATCACAGGATGAGTGAAAATTGCTATCGTGCACCTTTGCACAACAGCGACTTCGAGGATTAGTGAAAGTCGCCATCGTGCAAATGCACGATCACGACTTTCAATTGATTTTTCTGAAATGTTTATTTCTGAACATCCTTAAATCTTTTTGTTATAACTTCTTCATCAGATATCCAAATGACTTGGTTCTTAAACCAATAGCTTCATAAGACATTGATCTACATCTCCACCAAAAATCATAGCTTTATGAAATGGATTGATTGATGAATTTAAGATGGAAATGTGACTGTGCTGAAGTTTGATAACTGGGATGATTTTTACTGAACATACTTTGGTAATTGGACTATATCTTGATCTGTGGACCTCATAATGATATGCTTATTAATTATGATTACACTAGAGGCATAATTTTACAAGTTTTATGAAGCGATTAAATTCTAATTCGGCCTCTAAGAATTTCAGAATCTAATTGAAAATTGAAATAAGAATTCTGTTGAAGCTTAAGAACAGTCTAAAATCTTTTGAGTAGAACTTTCATTATACTAATCCAAATTGGATGAACTTGGTATCATTGGAAACTTAAGACATTGGAGTACAAGGTTTTAGAAGGAAGTGTTGCCTAATTTTGTCATTTACCCTATTAGATTAATTATGCAAAGTTGACCCGTAAGTATGTTATTACAAAAATTTGAAGTGGTCAATTGGGTTATGAAATTGATTTCACATTTTTTTATTTTGGTCCAAATTATAAGTACAAATGATATTAATGAGGGCTTTGATATCTGAATGATTTGATGATAAGTATTACAATAAGATACCCAGAATTGTCATTGAACATGCATTGTGTATGTTTTATATAAGTACATGTGCATAAAGGAATACTTATACATTTGTGCAAAAATGTGATATTTGTAAATGTGTTGTGTACGATATAGAGGAGCTCTTTGGATGCCAGTTAGACATTGCCGGACCATCCAGGCAATAGCATGTTGGAGCGTACTGTGAGTCAACCTAGATGAATTTCCTAGGGTTGATTTGATTTGTTAAGCTTTCAATTATTGAATTGTTGCGATTTGTTTCTGAGTTCCGGACTTAAATTCCGAGGAGTAAATATTTGGGACTGTATTGGAAGTACTCTGATTTGTTTGATAATTCTGTATGAAATATGGATTCTCAACGAAAGTTGAATGCCGGACTTAGGTCCGAAGATTGTGAAATTCTGATTGTGTATTTTGATGTTATGTAAATTATCAACGAAAGTTGAATGTCAGATTTAGGTCTGATGATTATAAAATTCTGACTATGCTTTATAAATTATTGTGATATATAGTAAATTCTGAATTGTTGCATTTCATAAAATGCATGCTCAGATAAAGGTGTTGTGACCAGAGTAGCCAGTATTATGCGCTTGCACGTAGAGTTTTGCTCCGTGGTATATGATTTTGCACGTAGAGCCATGCTCCGTGATATATGTTTCTGACTGAGCTCAATGGGCCAGTATTTGTATATGTGATATGTGATAGGCACTCGGTCACAATAAGAATAACGAATGTAGAGTCTCATATGCATCGGTATTTGTTTATATATGTTCTAATTCGCAATAATTAAATGATATGCCATGACAGTGTGAGTTTATGGAATATACATGTTCTGCATGAATAATTGCGAAATATGTGATTTGTGTTTATGAATCCGGTGAAATCATCAATGATGGTTCACTCATTGAGTTCGCAAAACTCATAAAAATTGTAACGTGGCTTTTCTGGTTTAAAGGAGTTATCCAATTAGACCAATTGGAGTTTAGCCATTGTAAATGAGCATAAGTTAGGGGTCGGGATCAGTTTGCACTTGCATACGTCTTTAGTGATTTTGTTTTTGAATTATATTCCGCAAGAATTATATAAAGTGTATGTGAATGATTTGGTAATGAAATGACTTTATAATTTCAAGTGTTTTGTATCTGAAATGGGCCCAAATGACTATTAATACTAATGTTTGTAATAATTGTAACTTGTAAATGGAAATGTTTTTAAATTAAATGGGCCCGATTTGATTAGTGATTTCCTCATACATGTATATTGTTTTAAGGAAACATAAATTTATAATGAATTTTGACTAAATGATAATGTTCTAGCATGCCACCTTTGTGGGGTATGTACTCAGATATCACTCAAGATGTCAGGTACGTGTCCTGCGAGAGTGGGATGCTACACTAATAACTAGGGCTACGTAGGATGGTACAGTGAAATATATATGCACAGAATATTCCCCTAATATGCCCCCTCAAGATGGAGGTGGGACAACTCCAATCTCGGTGGTGAGTGAGAGATGACAAGGACCACTTAGCGGCTTAGTGAGTAGATCCTCTAGTTGCATGCTTGATGGAATGTGGGAGACTCGGAGTGCACTAGGGGTTATAAGTTCATACACAAAATGGTAGTCAATGTAAAGATGCTTCATGCAAGAATGGAAGACAGGATTACTACACAGATAGGTAGCACCAATGTTGTCTGAAAAAATATGAGGAGAAGAAGCCAAGGTGAAGCCAAGCTCCTTGATGATTTGTTAGAGCCAAAAAACTTAAGTGGCAGTGGATGCAATGGGTATTCTGCTTCAGTGGAGGACTTGGCCACTGAAAGTTGCTTCCGAGAAGCCCATGAGATGGGATTAGATCCAATGTAGGCAACATAAACACTAGTAGACTGACGGTCAGTAAAATCTCAAGCATAGTCTACATCACAAAAGACATTTAGTGTGAGAGAAAGGTGGGTTTGAGAAGAATGCCATGTTGGATGGTAAATTTTATCTCAATATGAGTTTGAGAGCCTAAAGATTATCATTTGTAGGAGATTGCATGTGTTGAGCAAGGAGATTAATAGAGAAGGAGATGTCTAGCCTAGTGAGTGCAAGATACTGTAGACTGCCAATAATGCTTCGATGGGTTTTGCCATCAACTGAAGGAGAATCACAGTCAAATTTTGTTGACAGAGACATTGGAGTAGAAATAGGCTTGGCACCAATTATAGAAAACCTATCCAGAATGTCTCTGATGTAGCCATGTTGCGAAAGAAAGAGACCTTGCTTGCATGGAAGAAGTTCCAGCCTAGGAAATAGTGAGGCGTGCCGAGATCCTTTAGAGAGAATGTTTTAGACAAGGTTGCCATAAATTTGTTAAGAAAAGCTGGACGATTGCCCATCAATAGTAGATCATCAACATAAACCAAAAAATAGGCTAGAGCAACACCACGATTGTAGACAAATAAAGAAGTATCCATGAGTCCATTGGTGAAACCAAAGGAAAGTAGAAAATTACGAAGAGTGTGATATCATGCACGTGGTGCTTGTTTAAGCCCATAAAGAGACTTTTTGAGTTTGTAGACATGATGAGAGAAATGTGGATGAATAAAGGCCGGAGGTTGACGCATATATACCTCGTCAGAGAGTAAGCCATGAAGGAAGACATTATTGACATCCATTTTCCTTAGTAAGAACTAATTTAATAGTCTGAGGCTTAATGACAGGACTAAATGTCTTAGTGTACTCAATGCCTAGATGCTGATGAAAACCCTTAGCTACAAAGACGAGCCTTATATTGAGCAATAAAGCCATCAGGATTTCTCTTGATGCAAAAAAAACCATTTGTTGCCAATGATGTTGAAGTAAGGTTTGGGAGGAATAAGATCCCAAGTCCCATTAGAAAGGAATGCATTAAACTCTTCAGTCATGGCTTACTGCCAGTGGGGTAATTTTGAAGCTTGTGAGACACAGGTTGGTTCAATGTCACTAGGTAAGGGATACCGCTCAACAGAGAAGGCCTTTTTAGGTTTGAAAATGCCAGCTTTGGCTCTTGTGACCATTGAGTGAATGCCAAGAAGAGTAGGTGGAGGATGCTCCGGTTGAGTGATTTCAAAACCTGTTGAAGGGACTTGGGAACATGGAGACACTGCTGGGTTAGAAGAGGTAGACGTGTGAGAGGTAATATGGCCAAGGTGGGATGAGTTCGAGGGTGAAGAAGAGAGAGAAGGGGTTGTTGTGGTTGGGAGGAGGGTTGATGTGTCAGCAGGAGAGTGAGAGGAGGCGAAGATGTTGATTGAGAAAGAGAGACATATGAAGGAAAGTTAGTGGCATTGGGAGAGGGGGTATAGGATAAAGATGGTGGTGGAGTCCGATTAGGAGGATTATCAGGAGAAGAGATAACTAAAGAAGGGAGGATAATGTGAGGTGGCGAGATGATGGGATTAGAAGATAAGTTTGAAGTTGGAAGGTTTGTCCTTAGTGGATGATGGTTTTGAATAATTATCTTCAACAAAAATAACGTGCCTAGAGGAGTAAATCTCTTGGCGTTGGAGATCATAACAGAGATACGTACTTTGTGAGGGAGAATAGCCTAAGAAGGCACAAGAGCCTAAAAGAGCCAACAAGAGGAGCTGATATTGCCGAAACCAATGAATATAAGTAGAGTTCTCTATTTCTTTACCATCAACGACATAAGTGAGAGAAGGTGGTAGAAGGGAGCCAGTGATGTAGCCTTGAAGATCGTAACCAATAAGCAGAGACTCCATCTACTTAGCCCAAGCTACATAGTTGTTGGGGTTGAGTTTGATGGGAATGAGAGAGGTGATATTAATGGCAACAAGTTCGCTAGATGGTGCATTGGAAGGGACGGTCTGGGTGGGGAAGGTGGAGGTGTCTGCTGAGATTAAGGCTGAAGAGGCCATGAAAAAATATATAGCGAAGAATCGAAGAAAAGAGTGCTCGTTGGAGCCTTTTTTTGGCTCTGATACCATATAAGAGAAATAAAATGAAGGTAAAAAGCTCAACTTTATTATGTGACAGTATTTGATATATATACACAGTAGGGGTGTTCAAAAAAATCCGCGAATCTGTGAACCGGATCTGAACCGCATGAACCGAACATGTAAATAAGGTTAACCGAACTTGAGTTCAGGTTCGGTTCGAACCGAACCTGAAAATCAGGTTCATGGTTCAGGTTCAGGTTTTTAACTTGTAATTCTAGGTTAACCGAACCTAAACCGCACCTATAGCAGTTAACCGAACCGAACCTGATTTATAGGGTTAGGTTTAAACCTGAACCTGAAACACCCAAAAAGCCTATCATATATTTAGATATAATTTAAGAGGATATTAATAATAATAATTCACTATTATTTACTATATTAATTCTTGAGAAAAAAATGAAAAAAATGAAGAAAAAAAAACTACTTTAATTCTATTTTATTAAACGTAATCTTTAACATTGCTATTATAAGTGACAACTAATGCATAACACTCAATACTTCTACTTCAAATAGTAATTAATATGTGTCAAA
>JAOTBA010000007.1:23150525-23179784 GCA_025629845.1 Erythroxylum squamatum
GACAATTGGGTCATTGTCTCACAATTTGGCCATAACTCTTGGTCTGCTGAATGTAGTAAGTCAAAGAATTGTTTTGCTTGTGAGTTCGGTTCTTCTTCAAGATTTTCCAAATTTTCATGAAAGGTAGTACGTCTTGAATCATAAACCATTTGCCTGTATGACATTCCAATGTCTTCAACATAATTTGTTCTAAATCCAACCCCCCCTTCAAACTCATTGACATTCACAGACGATTCTGCCTGATTACCCCTTGAATTGCTACAAACGCCAACTTCCCCGTGCCTTGTCCACTCAAAACAATTTGGGACAAACTCTTTCCTCAGCAAATGCCCATAAACTTCTTCAATCAGAAGGAAACATTTGTGTTTGCACTTTTTACATGGACATCTGATCTTCGGCCCATTCATAAATGCAGGTTGAGAACAGGCATATTGAATAAAGGCTTCAACTCTAGCAACAAATTCAAGATTAATGTCACCATCAGGTGTTGCTCGTCTATACATCCAAGATCTATCAACATAACTTATTTATGCAAGGATGTTAATGTAAAACAATTAGTCCGTAGTTAGTGTCCTACATGCTCGGCATTGCATACAGAACATGTAAGAAACTATATGTGACTTGAGTCTCATTCAAGTAGTGACTCATAAGCTCCTCCTATTTTTCCTCGATTAGCATCATGGTTTTTGCCATGACGGAAATTTCGTTAAATTCTATGGGTTCAAATGTACTACACGAACCTATATTACAGATCTCAGATACATGTTTCTGATCATATATGTGAGAGGTTTTTGTCAATAAGTATTCATCAAAATATGAGTACTTATTATAATAAAATGATTTCAGTCATCGACATTTTTCACGAATTGTGTGAAGAATGTCGATAGTCGATAATGACAAGTTAAGACAAGGTGGTTAATAACGAAGGGAAATGAACACAAGAAATTAACGACTGCACAGTTAAGGAAACTGCAACTATCATATCACTTTCAGTAAATCTCATATTATTTTAATCATGAATTAAAGTTCAATTTGCCAAAGAACAACCCAAGATAAACCTACACCAAAAAAAATGTACATAACAACATATTCACTTACCTTAACCGAAACACAAACGTTGGCAATAGATTAAGCCGAAGACAGATTTACATACCTGGTAAAGCTGCTCTTCAAACTCGATGAAGATTGATGTACTGGATTGCAAAGAAGTACCTACAACGAAGCACACATTTTTCACAGGTTAGAAAGCTGTTATCATATATAACAAAACTTGTAACAAATTATACCAAATCAATTTAAGTTATAATTAAAAGTAATCCATTGAATTAAAAGATGGAATGTTTGTTTAATTGACCACAAATTATATACCTAATTGATCAAATTTATATTCAAATCATCTTATCTCATATCCATTTATTAATCATAATACATATAACAAATTAATCCATTTCATTAAAAGTTAGAATGTTTGCTTAATTGAGGCCAAAATATATAACATATTCATATTTAAATTAAATTCATCTTAATTAATATACATTTATTAATTACAATATATATATCAAATTAATCCATAGTAATTAGAGGTAAGAATGTTTGTTTAATTGAGCCCAAATTATATAACTTATTCATAATTGTACTTAATTTCATCTCAATTACTATACATTTGTTAATAACTATATACTGTATATAACAAAATAATACCTTCAAAAAAAAAGTAAGAAAGTTAGTTTAATTGTGCACCAAATATATAACTTATTAATATTTTAATTAAATTCATCTTAATGTCTTGGCATTTATTAATAACAATATACATAACAACTCAGTCAATTTAATTAAAAGTTAGAATTTTTTTTTGATTGAGCACAAACTATATTACTTATTCATATTTATATTCAATTCATCTTAATTACTATCCATTTATGAATCATATTACATATAACAAATTAATCCATTTCATTAAAAGTAAGAATGTTTGCTTAATTGAGGCCAAAATATATAAACTATTCATATTTAAATTAATTTCATCTTAATTAATATACATTTATTAATTACAATATGTATGCCAAATTAATCCATAGTAATTAGAGATAAGAATGTTTGTTTAATTGAGCCCAAAATATATAACTTATTCATGTTTATATTCAATTTATCTTAATTACTTTCTATTTATTAATAACTATATATATAATAAATTATACCATTTAATAAAAAGTAAGAATTTTTATTTAATTGAGCACAAATTATATAACTTATTCATTAAAATTATTGATAATTTCATTAATTACATTAATTATTTTCCATAAATAATTTGCTTTTTTTAATTTAAGATATTAATGTGTTTAATATTTCTCATTTAATTTCATAATTATAAAATTGTACTTTCATTCAATTGCAAAAATCTTTACAATATATACTTCAACAATTCGTTAGGAGTTAACAATTAAACAAATATAGACTTAATTTCAATTTATTTAACTTAATAAAACAATATAAAAAATATTCAACACATTATACATTTAATTTCCTTATACTTTATTAATCTTAAACATAATCATTATGCATACATATATAACCATAACAAATCAATTTAAGTCCTATATTTTTACACAAATATGAAACTAATTAATCAAAATCAACAACAACAAAACTACATTCTAAACTTCATGCAAAACAACACCAATATTACTTATACTTCAACAACAATTCAACAAAAACACCTATAGGCATTTTGTCAAACACATGGTATGCACACATTTTATCATCCCTAATTTAACAAAATTTTCCACATTCTTCCCTTTAATCTACAACAAACACCATACCCATTCAATAACACTCACCAAACTAATTTTTAATCAAACAACAACATCCAATTAACCACAAAAGTAATCCACCGATTGTCAACACAGAAGAGGAAGAAACGTGCAAAGTACCTTCGGATGTTACCACTGGAGCAGGGGAAGCCGGCAACCTTGGCGTCGACGACGATGCCTGGAGCAGATGGCGGCGGCAATGGCGGTAATGGGTGGCGCTAGGCAGACTTCCAGCCGACGGACTAAGGAGAAGATGAGAGATGCGTGGGAGAATGGGAGGGGAGGAGTTTTCGGGGGCTTAAAATGAGTTCCAAAACGGCATCGTTTTGGTTAAATTCAAAACGACATCGATTTCGTTTGTTTTTTTAAACACTTTCAGACGCCTCTCACCGATGGAATATACTCCGTCAAAAGACGCTGCCTTTCCATCTTGTTTTTTCGACGTCATATTTCCTCCGTCGGTGATTACAGGCATAATTACTTCCGTCCCTGATATTCCGTCCCTATTCATTGCATTTTCTTGTAGTGATTGTCAATAAGCTTATTTAAGTCCATCAATCGACTTCTTAAGTGACCTTTTGATGATAAACCTTCATTTTGGTATATAAATACTTCCTTTTCAGGATTCCCGTTGAGAAAGCACATTTTCACATCTATTTAGTGTAACTCTAAATCATATTGACCCACGAATTCCATTATAATCTTTAATGATTCTTTTTCTAAGATAGGAGAAAATATCTCTGTATAATCGATACCTCTTTTATCAGTATAACCTTTGTAACAAGTTTGGATTTATATTGCTTAATATTGTTATTTGAGTCATGTTTGATTTTTAAAATCATTTTACACCCAAACACTTGAATACTTATAGCAATTCAATGAGATCTCAAACTTTATTGTCTTATATGAATTTTAATTCTTCTTTTATGGTAGCAATCTATTTTTTAAGATTATTCCAATATCAACATCTAAGATGATCCTTTAAGATGGCTGACTTTCTTTCTCCTTTTGATCTTCTCAAAGATATTATTTCTTATGGTTCGTATACAATATGTGATTATGATTTAGTCCTAGTAGGTATACTTCTTCATTCAAATATTAGTCACTATTATATACATTTTTTATTAATTATTGGAACAATAATTGGAGCAACATGTATTTCCTCGTTTAAATGTTGTTAACTATTATCTATATGTTCATTAGTTATTGGAACAATATTTGGAATAGCTGTGGATGAAGAAGCCTTTATAGATAAAGGAACATTTATCCATACTTTTTCAATATCCATATTTCGTTATTTATTACTCCTACTAATTTCACCATTATTAGTTAATATAGAATTTCTAGTTTCTACATTTTTAGGAATATGATTTGGACCATAAAACCTAAATCCTTTAGATTTCTCTAGGTAACCTATAAAATAATCACTAATCGTTTAAGAATGTAGTTTTTATCTTATGTAGATTATCGATTTTGCCTCCAGTTGACCTTAAACGAATAAATATCTCAAACTAGGTCTTCTTCTAGTCTATAGTTCAAAAGAAATTTTTGGAAACTGTCTTACCAGGGATCCTGTGCAATAAACACATAGTAGTTTTAATGTCATACATCCACAAAGATTTAAATAGTGAGGAGTTACTCATCGTACTATTAACCATATCTATTAATGCTTTATTAAGCCTTTCTTCCGCGTCATTTTGTTGAGGTGTGTTTGATATAGTATATTTTTCATATATGTCTTATCTTTTAGAAAACTTTGTAAAAGAACCTAGGTATATATATCCTTACTCATTACATTTTTCACAGTATTCACTATCTTTATCAAATCTTACACTTTTTACCTTTTTTTAATTGCATTTCAACATCATTTATATATACCTCAAGGGCATCTACTACATAATATTTTTCTTAAGTAAATAGATATAACCATATCATAAGAAGTAATCCATAAGGATAATGAAACCCATATATAACCATCTCAAGTAATTGAATGCTTCTTGTTACTCATTTTTCACTATGTTTGGTTGCTTTTTCTTATTGCAATCCGTATATGTACTTAAAATATTAATTAAATCGGGATTTAGAAAATTCTCATTTTATGTTCATTCCTGTTAAGTTCTTATTTCAAGTTTAGCAATTCTAGGTTTTCCGTACGTTATTCCAATGAGTGCGGCATGTATCCTGATTTGAGCTTCACCGAGGAAACCACCACTGAGACTCTGGTTCTCGGCGTTGCACCGGCTAAAGCCCAGTTCGACGGAGCTGAGATGGGCGTCCCTGCCGAGAACGACGGTTGCAAGTGCGGAAGTGACTGCAAGTGTGATCCGTGCACTTGTAAATGAGATGTCGGTGATTTTATAGATCAGAAATGACCCTGATCCCGACAAAAGACTGCGTTTATTAGTATATATGTGTGTGTCTTGTCCGTTAATAAGCTAGTCATGGCCTGTGGAAATCTGCGGATCTTAATAGCCTAGGATTCACGGTAGTTTATCAAGTCATCACTTGTTTGTTTGGTTTGTTGTATAAAGGGTATTAGCATACAACTACACATGCATGATGTGTGTGTACTTGGACCTTTTTCACTGCATGAATCATATGTATGTACTTGGAAAGCCAGCTTTCCAGCTTTAATGAAAACCTGCGTTCTTTGCTTAAAAAAAAAAGTGGATGAAAGGATAGTAAAGAAAAGAGAGTATAAATTTCTATTTAAAAACTTTTCTAATAATACAATACTATAAAACTTGTCAAGGCCTCCAAGTTTGGTATGGAATCTTTTGTTTATTTTATCCGTTTCTTATTTATTCCATAATTTTTATCTATTTATTTATACGTGAAACTCACAAAATTTAAATAAATAAATAAGTGAGATTTATAAGATAAGTTAAGTACATAATAAAATGAACAGAAATCCAAACTTGCTCCACCTGTGATCACAAGTGAAACGAAAGACGTACGAGGAAACCTCCGCGTCAACCTAATTTAAGTATTTGCACAGCATGTATATATATTTCAAGCTTCCGAGCAAAGCACATCCAACGTAGGAAACGGCAATCTTATATTACAGGTCACGCACAATATGGCTACAAAAATCTCATTGCTTGGCGTTACTCTAATAGCCATTCTTATTTCGGTGACCACCGTTAGCTCCGACGATGCCACGCCGATACCGGCCGATCCAGCCCAACTAGAAGCCTGGTTTACTGAAAACATTAAGCCATTACCAGCTCGTCAGGGACTTAACGATACCCTTTTAGCTGCCGAGAATACTCCTAAAATGGTAAAGGTGAGGCAAGACGGAAGTGGCGAATTCAAGACCGTGACTGAGGCAGTTAATAGTGTTCCGGCAGATAACAAACAACGTGTGATCATAGACATTGGTCCTGGTATTTACAAAGAGAAGATCACAGTTGAAAGGAATAAACCTTTCATCACGTTTTATGGAGCTCCTGGTAACGTTCCAACCTTGTCGTTTGATGGTACAGCCGCTAAATACGGAACCGTTTACAGTGCCACCCTGCAAGTTGATGCTCCGTTCTTTACAGCCGCCAATCTCATTATCGAGGTAGGTATTCATCAAGCTTATATTATATATGTTTGGGTTTAAATCATTTTGTTCTTGTTGTCATCTTAAT
Source organism: Erythroxylum squamatum (assembly GCA_025629845.1). NCBI lineage: Eukaryota > Viridiplantae > Streptophyta > Magnoliopsida > Malpighiales > Erythroxylaceae > Erythroxylum > Erythroxylum squamatum. The sequence goes on from JAOTBA010000007.1 coordinate 23,156,971, forward strand.
TTTGTGTTATTTTGGTTTTAGAATACTGCACCAAAACCAGATGGAGTAAGCAAAGGAGCTCAGGCACTTGCCATGAGAATTGGAGGTGACATGGCGACCTTTTATAACGTCAGGTTCCTGGGATTTCAGGACACATTGTGTGATGATAGAGGCAGACATTTCTTCAAGGACTGTTACATCGAAGGCACTGTTGATTTCATTTTTGGAAGTGGGAAGTCTATCTATTTGGTAAAATTTTCTAAACCTTTCTCTACACATGAAATAAATTGGTTCCATTGTTAGAAACTAAATAGAGTTTTACCAAAAATGATGCAGAACACCGAGTTATACCCGAAAGCAGATGAAGGAATGACGGTAATAGCAGCACATGCAAGAAGCAGTCAAGCTGAAGACACTGGATTTTCATTTGTACACTGCAAAGTAACTGGAAAAGGCACTGGTTCAATGTTGGGCAGAGCATGGACAGAGATGCCAAAAGTGGTGTTTGCTTACACTACTATGTCAGAAGTCGTAGATCCTGCAGGATGGTCAAGTAACAACCACCCTGATAGAGAAGCGTATGTATCTATCTCCTTTTTAGCTTTTAAAAAAAAAAAATCACTTAAACATTAAACTATCTAATAAAGATGATCATAAACTCTATCGCATATTGCAGGAAGGTGTATTTTGCAGAGTACAAGTCTTCAGGAGCAGGAGGCGGAGCTCCCACCAGAGCTCCGTTCACCAAGCAGCTTAGCGACGAAGAAGTGAAATTATTCATTAGTCTTGGCTTCATTGAGGGTTCCAAGTGGGTGCTTCCTCCTCCCAAGGTGTAAATAGCTTATCTTCGGAGCAAAGTTTGTGCCTGCAGTACTGCTTCGTGCTAGAGCTGATGAAAATTTCTCTTTTTGCCTTCTTTTAATCTTGTTTCTTGAATAAACACACATAAACATGTGTAATTCTGTTATTGTTCTTTTGATGCGTATTGAATTTTACTATAGAGACCAAACATAAGGCCATGTGAAACACCACACATAAATACGTGGGTGGTTTAATTAAAGATGTCTTCCTATAATTAGGACCCTTCTAAAATATCTCGTAGGAAATTAAAAAAAAAACCCACACAAATATCTAGTTATTATCATTTTGACATTTTTATGGTTATTATGATTTATATTACTTAAATTATTTTATACATCAATAAAAATTAATAATATGCAAAAATAAGGGATTAATTTTTAATTTTTAATTATTTTAATGCATTCATAGATTATAGGTGATCGTACAGCACGAGTTATGTACTAATTTCCTAAAAATAATTTAGATGATATTCAATATATTAATCATAAAAGTTGTTAAAATAATGAGCATCAAGCTTTTTTTTATAAAATATATCACAATAATAAAATTCTCCGTATAGATAATTACAAAAATATCCTTGTTTGACTTTAGACGTCTTATTTAATATGGCTTCGGACCAACAGATCGGTCGGGTTTTAACGGAGCCCAATTTTCAGTTAGTTAACCGATGAATTCCTCAAAAGTACGAAACTACCCTCTCTCTCTCTCTCTCTCTCTAGTGTGTCTCCCCCAATCCGCAGATCGAATTATAATTAGCACCAAGCCCAAAACTCAGAAACCCCAAATCTTTCCAACCAAAACGAAGTTGGAAAATCTTAGCTGAGCTGTGGGGAGAGAGAGTGAGAGAGAGAGAGAGAAAGGTTATGGATCAACATGAAGAACATGAGGTGTACGGCGGAGAAATCCCCGACGAGGGTGAGATGGATACGGACGTACCTGAAGACGAGGAACAGACCGACACTAATTCCAAGGTTTGTTTCTCTCGCTCTTGCCTTAGACTTTGCTTTGTCGGAGTTTTGAGGTTGGTTGAGTAATTTGCTTTGTTTTTTCGTTTATTTAATGGATAGGAACTAGAGGAGATGAAGAAAAGACTGAAGGAGATCGAAGAAGAAGCTGGGGCTCTCCGGGAAATGCAGGCTAAGGTTGAGAAGGAGATGGGTGCTGTTCAAGGTATTACACAACGCACCAAGAATCTTTTCTTTACATGCTATGTATTTGTAGATTTGTTGATTGAGTTGTGGAGAAATGTATTGTGGTGATCTGAACATAGATAATATGGGGAAAGAAAAACCTTATCTTGCTAGCTTGAATTTAACTAATGAGTTTGGGTTTGACTAATGCTGTTTTTCATGGAGATCCCTCGAGTACTTCTGCATCTCAGGCTGAAAAGGAGGAGGTGGATTCCCGCTCGATTTATGTCGGTAATGTGAGGATTAACTACACTTCTCTTGCTTTAGTTTATGCCTATTATTTTCTGTGTATAGTGACTTGGGGAACCAAGCCTCTTTTGGGTCTTCAATTTTACTCTGTGAACATATTGTCTTTTCGTTGCTTTGCCATGGTTTTGTGTTTTCATTGACTGTGGCACCCCGAGCATACTGGTATAAGAAGAATTCTGATTTGTGTCCTTAACTTTAGGTGGATTATGCTTGTACCCCGGAAGAAGTGCAGCAGCATTTTCAATCCTGTGGAACAGTTAACAGAGTGACGATTTTGACTGACAAGTTTGGTCAACCAAAAGGGTTTGCTTATGTTGAATTTGTGGAAGTTGATGCTGTTCAAAATGCTCTATTGTTAAACGAGTCAGAGTTGCATGGCCGCCAGTTAAAGGTAGTTGTTATGATTTTCTGCTGTAGTTACTTTGTGAATTTTCTTGCATGCTTATGATGGGGAACTGCGTATTCTCAGGTTTCTGCAAAGCGAACTAATATTCCTGGAATGAAGCAGTATCGAGGAAGGCGTGCCAACCCTTATCTCGGGTTCAGACCTCGAAGGCCATTTGCACCTGCTCCATTCTTCCCCTCATACGGGTATGGGTGAGCACTTACCCTTGCTTTTGTATCTTGTAACTGTTCTGATCTTTTCTTTATAAGAGAGCCCATGGTAGTCAAGTAGATTCATGTTGATCTTGGGGTATTGAGAGGCTGAAATATGTTGTTCTTACTTGGAATGCTCTTATGAATTTCATTCTATGCAAGTGGATATGCATGTTTTTTCTTTGTTTCATAGGGCTAATCTATGTCATCTCTTTTTCGACAGTAGTATCTTCCCATGAAGTTTTGACATGTAACTTTGTCAATATTTTAGACGCCAATTTCCCTCTCTGTATCATCCAAGTCAAGAGAAATACTATTTTGAATAATTTCATTCTGAGTGTTCTGCATAATCACTTGCACTCTTTGATAGTAAGCTAACATTTGTTTTCTCATTTCCAGAAGAGTTCCGAGGTTTAGACGGCCAATGCGCTACAGACCATACTGATGATAGTATCTGTAAAGTAATGGCCACAATTCTAAATCCACTGGTTGATGCCTTGTGGTTATCATATTGATATTGTGGCAGTCTTACACGGATGGTAACATCAACCTGGTTATTTCAAATTGGGATTAGACTAATTCTTGTTTACCGCAAGCATTGCAACTATTATATAGGAGATAGAGGGTGGCATGCATGCAGATCTTATGGGATTCATTTCTGTTTAGTCTTAAAATCACACGTTCTGGATCTATAATTATGTTTCTTAGTGAAATGGGGTATCTTTAGCAAACAAAACAATTGCTTTGGTAATTTAGAACTCGTTATGTGTTCTTCTGATTACATTCAACCCATTATTTTTACACCTATGGTCGTTTGATCATTGCGAGACTTGTGTTGTTTCTTGAGCAATTATTCTGAAGTTCAAACTTATACCAACTCCTCTTTTACGCTTCCAAAATGATTACTACAGCGTGAAGTTTTCTCTTAAAAATAGCTTTTCCTTTAGCCTGAAGTCGCAATTTAACAGTCATTAAAGTTACTTACAAATTTTACTTATAGGAATAGGACAGCTATTACTTAAAGTTAGATCAATTAATTTATTGTTCCATTTATTTTAATGACTTTTGTTTTTAAAAATTAATTAATTACTTAATTTTTTATAAATTAATTAATTTTTATTTGATATTTTTTAATTAAATTTAAATTCTTTAGTAGATGAAGATAATTTTTAATCATATTTTAAAATTTATTTATTTTTAACTAATTTTATAAATATTTAATTTATGTTAAATCTTTTAAACTGTACATTTTTTATTAGTTTAACTTTCAATCCCGTTTTTATAATATTGAAATAAAGCACGATTAAAAAAATCTCTTATTTAATAACAATTCAAATTTCAACTGTAATTTGTTACAAAAATAGAAAATTTACCAAGCAATTCAAAATTAAAATGCATGGAAAAATCCATTTTTTGGTGTTTAATCCTGCAGTGAACAAAATTCGAGGGTTGTGACACAGCAAGTTCATTCTTGGCAATGTTTTACGTTCTTCAGCAAGCACTGCAATGAATCTCCCCAAGTTGACAGAGAAAGTTCATTCTAAGATTGCATAATCATCTTCTGTTGTTCTGTAACATATTAGTATATTTCTGCGCATAACTGACTCTTTGCTTCATGGAACTTGTAGGAACTGGCACATAGGCAACAATTCTTCATCTGGAATAACTACAGAAACAATCGAATGAAGCACATTTTGCCAAAGACCTTTTCCTGAACCAGTTGCTGCCCCTCCTACCTCTGCGCCGCCTCCACTTTCAGCACACATCATTTAATAGTCTGTATAAGAATTCGTTCTTAAAAAATCATAGAAGTAACGATGATTTGGAAGATTACAAGATCTAGTGTGCTCACCTTATAAAATTCAGGGAGATTGTGAAGTATATACACCTCGTAAACACATTGATCTGCTTAACAAATAACAATCTGCGCAGACAAAGCAAAACATAGAGCAAAATAATTCCAATGTAACAGCATAAGAACTTGTAAAGGGAAAAGGGCACTATGTACAAATTCAATAAAACCTTGAAGAAGCTAAACACACAAGTTTTTAAGAGGATACTTCATTCAACCCTTCACTGACAACCTCCAGTGCATCATTGAGAAAAACCTCGTATTTACTGAATCAATCCGATACCTGTTTGTGTCCAAGCATTGAGTTGAGATGATACAATTCATCAACAAAAAGAGCTGTGAGCATATAAGCTCACCGTTTCTGAACCTGAAGCTTCACCCGGAGCATAGTGGCTACTGAATCAATCTGATGCACCCGAATCGGGACAGTTCTTCACAAACTAAGATGAAACTCTTTTCCTAACGCAACCTGTTTTTATCATCTTAGCACAGAACGTTTAGAGGAATGTCAGCATCCACAACATAAAGACTATTCACCGAAGATGACACCTTTCTCAACAACAGGCACACTTCCTTCTTTACCTGAGTCGGGATATAAAGTGTAAATGCAAGAGATAATTAACCCATCTCAGAAAGCCTCGTCTCTCGGTTACTACAAAGCTCAATCTTGTACGAACCATACATTAAACAAACTTAAAAGAAAGAAGAAGGACCTGGGATGTAAATGCGCAAAGCGTAGTTGCATTGGACGTGTGGAAAGCTCCGAACTTGACTGAGTTGACCGGTTTCCAAGTGATCGACCCGACCTTTTTATTGTCAAAACGTCAAACATCAAGTGAGCTCAGACGATAACACGAACACGTAGGAAACATAAGTCATATTAGAGTGGAAATGCTTCGCTAATTTGGGTATCGATGGAATTGGAAGGCGTAAGAAGTGAAATAGGAGGATGCGGTAGAGCAACGATTTTGGATTCTTTGGTCGGAGTTGAGTTGAACCCGACGAGTCGTCACCGTAGAGGCCATTAGAGCTTCCATTTTTAACCATTTTGATTTTGAGTGTCTGAATTTTTATTTTGTTTTTGGTATGATATCTTAGGTATGAATTTTGAACGACAGCGTTTTTGTTGCTTGCCGTACTATGCTTCAAGATCGTGCCTATAAATAAGGTCCTTTGATTCGAAAATGGTTTCTAGAGAATTTTAGAAGGAAATTTGTGGAGGGAAACCGGATGCAAATGTTACCCTGTCCTCATCAGTCAGCAGTTTGGCGGTTTTAGATCTGAGATTGCCGATGTTGAGTGCTTAGCCAATCGCCGGCCTAATGGTGTACACGCAGCTTCAACTCTATTGAGTAGAGAACGCAGAAGGAAAACGGTTACGCGACGATTCCGGTGCAAATCGAAATCATGACGCCGGCAGCAAGGAGGAGTCTCATAGAATTCTTGCTCACAAACCGCTACCGCTGACCCGTCAAATCTATTGAAAGGAGTAGCACTGGTAAGCGTTTATCTACCGCAGATTGTTGATTAGTTTTACAGCTAAACGATTTGATTTCTGCTTTCTTCATCACAAGAAATTTAAGCTCGAAGCTAATTTTCTTTGTTATTTACAGTCGCTTTGTTATTGCGTATGGAATAGTGTCACGTAATCGTCCTTGCTAGGTCAAGAGAGAGAAAATGATTCGTGTAGTTCGCTACTTTGTATGTTGATGTAAGGGCTGTGGTGATTGGCAGTAAAAAATCTCTCGCGGAGATCCTATAAACAAAAAATTCCAGAAACGGTGAAATTAGCCAGATTTCTTCGTCTAGAGAAATATTCTCTCTTCACAATTAATATTTTAAGCAAGCTTCTGAGGATAGGACGATTAGGAACGAGTGTTTATCAGATTCTTTTGATACTCAATCAAAAAGGATGCGGTCGCTTTAAACATGTTAGACGATGATTTTGATGAATCTGCTTTGTAAGAATGATGCTATTTGTGAAAAGGAATCTATAGTAAAAGAAGAAATGTGAATGATTACTTTGGGTTCAGTTGAGCTGTCTACCTCAGGTGCTTTGGAATACTTGGATAGCTTAGTATATGAGGCAAGAAATGGAAGTACTTCTCATACACTATAGTTTAGGAACATGCCAGAAGAGAACCCAAAATATTTGAAATCCCTGACTGAAAACAATGTGAAGCAGCTTGCAGTGACATTTCAATACATTTGATAATTGTTCCTAACTTGTGTCCGATCTAATACTTGTAACCATGTTCAGGTGCACATAAATATGTCCTAGTCTTTAGGATTAGTGGATCTATCTACTTGGTTTTAGCATATATTTGTTAAAGCTAAGTTTTCTTGATGCTAGATTTCCATCATGGTTGGTCGTGTTTTGATGCTTCTCATTGAGGTAATTATTAAGTATTAGCCAGGAATTGTTTTCCTGATCAGGCTGTTTGATCTGATGCTTCAGAGCACGCACAACACCTATATATTATGTTTCTGTGAAGTCTCTAATAGTAACCTTCCTTGAGCTTGATTGCTGCTTTTGCTTTCCTACTATCAGTGAATCAATCCTTCAGCCATTCCAGTATGATTGAATCCTTAGGTAGAGCTGCTATAACTGTTATATGTTGCTAGTCCTTGCGTATAATCATAGAAAAATGCAGTTCGCACCGAGTTTATAAAAATTGAACTGGCATATACATTTTGAAACTGTAGAGTGGGAGTCTTTTAAATCCTATTAGAGACTAGCCTTTTTCCTTGCAATATTAGGGCATGTTTGGTTGAACGAAATGAGTATTGTATTCCGTTCGTATTTATCAAAATTATCAATTCTTGTGTTTGGTTAGAAAAAGAAATTTAGAATAGGTATTCTCGGTTTTAATTATTTCGCGAACTTGGGAATAGGTTGTCTTTACCTATTCTGGATATCTCGGAATAAATATTACCACATTAATGACCGAAATATCCTTGTCTCTCTCGCTCTTGTCTTCATACTTCACGCTCTCGTCTCCCTCGCTCTTGTTCTCCTTGCTCTTGTCTTCAAGCTCTCGTCTCTCTCTGTCTTCACAGTCTAGTCTTTTGTCCAACGTTTCTCTGCCAGTTGCACAAATTAGGTATATTGGTCGCTTTTTTTTTTTTTTTGCTATCAATGTGGTTGTTTAGCTTACCTCATCAGCCAAATAACTTTTGTGATGCTTATTTAGCTTTCTGGTCTCTTCCAATTAACTTGACCAAGATTGGAAGAGATGAATTTATGTGCTTCCCTTCTCTTCCTTGTATATGTGCGGGTTTTTTTGTTTGATGAAGGGTTGTAACAGCCTGCTTGTTCCCCTTTGTATTAGTTAAGCAATTGGGTCGACTTGTTTAAATGTGTTTGCATCAATTTGTTTGAAGTTGGAGTGAAAAATCCTAAAGTGCTTAGGACATGTTAATTGCTAATTTATATGATTAAAGGGTTTCTGAGGTACCTGGGTGGTATAAATAATGTTGAAGATGCGTTATCTGTGTGGTATTAACATAAATTGTAGTAGGTGTCTTCGTTATCTGGGTTATGACACTGACTAGAAGAGTATGTTCCCAGATAGATTTCTATTAGAGCAAGAACTAGAAGAGGAAACCACTGGTAGTTAAAATTGGTTGTGAATAAATTTAGCATTGATAAAAATAAAATTTTTATTTCTTTCAAACGACTATATATGGCCATGAATGTTGTTGGAGAGATTGGTTCCCTGCGTCAGGACATCTATATGTCTTCTTCGAAAATTTGTTAATCATCTTCAGAGAGGATTATTACTGGTCTTAATAGAATTTGATTCTCGACAAACTTGTTGGAGCATTGATAAATTATTGTTGGTTTTTAAATATGAAAACAGAGAATAAAGGCTTAAAGTTGAAAACAGAGAATAAATGTAAGGCATATATAGCAGTACATAGTCTCAAGAATAAGTAAAGAGATATATATAGCAGTACATAGCAATATATATAGCAGTATATATGTGAAGGGATATTAGATGAATGCATAAGTATTTTTTTTTTTGATAAATAAACGCATAAGTAATTGTTGAACTGCATACCTTAACTTCTTTAGAATAGCAGATTATCGCTTAAAGACTAGTAACAAGCATTAATATAGTGAACTTCAAATTGAATATTTAATAAATGATGTTATTAGCAATTGAAACAAGCCTAAAAATTCTTAAATGTTTTTCACGGGGGTGACGAATTAAATGCTAGTTATGCGGTGACTTAACATGGCTTTCCCACTTTTGTTTTCTTTCTTTTTTTAATTTTTTATTTCTCTTTTCATGCAACTTTACGCGACTTTCGCTTTAACCATGCAAAATTCACAATGATTTGTAACCAAAATCAAGATATGAATATACTTTCTTATCCTTAGCCAGTAGGGTCATTATGCTTATTATGCTTTTGTCTTTCTTTCTTTCTTTCTTAAGTTGATGTTGGGTTATTTGAGTTAAGGTTTTATTTAAACTGTTTGTTTGAGTTTTGGTTTTTATGTTCTATAAGCCCCTCTTTTTAACTCTGGAAATATCATCTTATTTTTTCTCTCTTACTCTACTTTATGCCTTTAACTATTTTGAATTATTTTATGGTTGTTCTCTTACATCGTACATTGTTTGAACCAATTTATATAAATACATTAGAAATTTTATTTTTTATAGTCATGGCTCGTTTCAGTTTGAGTGTACGTAGAAATGCCGAAAGAACAAAAAAGATTGTGGCTGTCTTGACTGTATGGTTGCAGTTGTGTACTGATGTTAGTTTGCTATTGTGTTTGTTGGTATCAGAGCCTTCTTTATACAGTTATGGAGAAGATCGTGCAACTGGAAATGATGCACAAACTGTTGCAGATATTCTTGAAGAAATGGGAAGGCAAGAAGGTTTAGGTGGGTCAAATGAAGGTGATGAAGATCAATATGAGCATAATTTGCATGATATAGATAAGTCCTTTACCCAACCTCAAGCATCAAATCTTAAAAGACAAATTGAAAATATTTCAAAAAGGAGGAAAAAAAGGATAAATGATACGGGAGAAGCAAGCTGTGATAATAACCTTATTGTTGTTGTCAGGATGTTGAGTGATACTATGAATCAGATTGGAGATAAATTGTGTAACAGTATTGGGACTGAAATGTATATTCAACAAAGAGTTGAACAGTTATATAGTGCATTGAGTGAGATAGAGGAGCTCACAGATGATGAAAGGGATACTGCTTTAGGCAAAATTCCTGATCATCCAACACAAATGCTTGTGTTTTTCACTATTCCGCTTTTTTGAAGACTTGGGTGGGTGAGAAGGTTTCTTGCCGCACATTGAAGGTTATGTTGAAGTTTAAATATTTTGTCTAGTTATTTAAAATAGAGCTGAAATTTAATTTTTATTCATATATATATATATGGATTATGTATAATGCATGCTCAATGACAATCTCAGATATATATTCTTTATTTTCATTACAAGATCATTCGTATAACAAAACTCATGTAAGTCTAATTTGAACTTAATTCTACATTTCAATAAAACAAATTTATTCTAAGTTCATTTAATTAATCATTCAAGCTTTTTCTTAAAATAAATTTTCGGGTCAATTTTGCATGATCATTATGACAAGAAAAATGGAGTATTTAGGCAACACTTTCTTCTAGACAATTGTTTCCCTATGTCTTAAGTTCCTAATGAGACTAAGATCATACAATTTGATTTAGTATAATGAAAGTTATGCTTAAACACTTCAGACTTTTCTTAAACTACAACAATACTCAATACTCAGTACTCAACTTCGAGCCAAAATTTAAAACTCTTAAAGAAAGAATTAAAATTCGATTCTTTCACGAAATTTGTAGTCAGATGTCTCTAGTTTAATCTAAATCAAAAATCATTCCATTTAGAGAATAACAGATTAAGATATGGCCAAAACATTAAAGCCAGTTCAGTGAGATCACTGCATTCAACAACTTCTAGCACATTTCATCTTAAATTCATCAATCAATCATTATTAATCCTTTCCTAATGATTTCATATGGCTATGAAATTTGGTGGGGAATAAATACAATGTGTGAAGAGTTTGTGGTCCAAATTTCAAGTCAATTGAAAGTCCGAAAAGGAAGTTATGATCAAAATAGTGAAGGATGTCAAAACTGTTAAAAGTCACTGCGCACCCTTTGTCACGATCGTGTATTTCTTGCTGATTCTCATTTGGCACGATCGTGCACTGCGAGACGCATCACCATTATCACGATTGTGCAGCTCCTCTGAAGCTCCCTCTCTGTCACGATCTCCTCTTTTTTTCATTTCTTGATGAAAGTTGGTGAGAAAATTCGTGAAGAAGGTGAAGAAAGTCACACAGAAATACCCAAGATTTTCAGTTAAATTTTCCAATTTTCACCAAAAATTTTGAATTAATAATTAAATTAATAATAATAATAAATCAATAAATAAAATTAATAATAATAATGAATTTAATAATAAAAATATATAATTAATAATAAAATAATAATAATAATAATTTTTAACAGTAAGTAGATAAATTAATAATAATAAGGAATTTAATAATAATAAATATAATTTATAATAATAAGAAATTTAATATTAATAAAAATAAGAATAATAAAATTAATACGAATAAAGAATTTAATAATAATAACAAGAAATGCTAGTCACGAGGGTGACTAAACTCTAAAGCCACCACGCACGGGTGACTAATTAAGTCACCCCTGTGACTTTAGGGTATGTTTGGGAGTTTAGGATGGAATGAAATAGAATGGCAATTAATGAAACGGAATGGAATGGAGTGGAATGGAATGGAATGGGCCACTCCATTGTTTGGAAGTTTAAATAAAATAAGAGAGGGTTTGGAAGGTAAGCCATGTCATTCCATCCCTGACCCCCCAATTTGGGAGGTCACAAAATATTAGATTTTGGATGGCAAAGGATGGCTTCCAAAGCCATTAATTGTCATTCCATCCTGTTTCAAAATAGACTCCCAAACAATGGCCTGAGTCATTGGGGCCATTCCATTCTATTCCCTTTCATCCCTCCAGCCACATCCAAACATACCCTTAAGCACTGAATTGAAAATTTTCTCAAAATGTTCAACACTTTGAATATGCTATCTCTTTTCTATACATTACAAAATAAGAGCCATTCTTATTAATTAAATTATATGATCAATTTCCTTGAATATTTAAATCTCTAATTATAAGAATAAAAATTCTTGCCAATTTATCAATAGAATTTTAAATAATGAGAATAGTAATATACTTAATTATTTTTTTAACCATGAATTAGTTTTTTAAACACTTGATTCTCTTTAATTAACTCATTTTTTGGATTTATTAAATATACACGATTTAATTCAATCTATAGAAAAAGCAAAATATTTCCCATTCTCCATGAAACTTGAGTCCCTAACCATCAAATCTAAGTCCTTTTTATTGTAATCATATAAAGACTTTATTAACATTAACATATCCCTTATAATATAATTAAAAGGGTATAAATATATAGATAAAATTTAATAAAATAGGATTAAAATATAGTAAATAAAAATTTGAAGTTTTCACTAACAAGCTAGTAATTACGAGTGATTGTTCATATGTGCTTGGTACGAACAATAACTTTATTTCAAAGTCAGCAAATTTGCTATTAGTACACTTCCGCATCAGATGGAAGGTTTAGCGGTTCAGATCATGAATCATCATCATGTACCTTAAAGTCGAGCAGTAGTTGCTCCGTATCATCAAAAAGCGACCTCACTTCCTCCGTTTTCCCGCCACCCCACGTGGAAGCTCCAAGCATTATTAATGCTTTCTTTCTGCCATTTCTCTTTCAGCTGCTCGCAGTTTCCATGTAGTAATTTTGTGTGATAAGAGTGCTCTAATATATGATCCAATTGGTAGTTTGAAAGTGGAAGTGATGTTACTAACAATGAAAAGCTTTTCCTGCTGTAGTAGTAACCAACCCTTTTGTCTGCATAGCTCGATCGTTGATTTCTCAGTGTTGTAATCGCAGATTAAGAACTGATAACACAGTTTGGCTGTTCCTGCTCTAAACAAAATCATATGAAAAGGGTTCAGGAGGTTCTTGAATCAACTGTACAAACTAGTACATCTAATAAGCAATCAATCCCTTTTTTTTTCGGTTTTTTGGTCTAGCGTTCGAAGTTCTGTTCAATGTCTTCCAATAAACTCAGACAGGACCATCCTTCCCTCTCTTGCAAGACAGGTTGAGTGTTTTAAAGAACCATCCTGGAACATTGTCTTCAAGTCTGTGCTTTCTGTACCTTTCGATACTTGGACGATGGAGAAAAAGTCGTATCATTGACAAGGACTTTTCCTCGTGGGGATTTGCTTCTTCATCATCATCGTCATCAACTTTAACAACCGAAAGCTTTCTTGAATTACCTCACTTGAAACTGATGAATTCGCTATTGCTAACTTGATTTGGATCGGTGTATACACTTTGCATTATTCATATCAACAAGGGTATGTCCTGTTTCTCTCTGAAACCTTTTGAAAAGCAAGTAGAATTTATCCGGGAAAAGGAAGAGAATAGGTGAAGCTTGAAGGTAATTATAGTTAAGAGGACGATTCTCCAATTCAAAGATTGTTTTCTGAAACAAAAATTTGCTTCCGCTTTTGTTCAAAAGCCAGTAATAAGAAGAGAAAACCAAAGATTATCACTTGGAGCTCTTAATCTAGCTAATGAAGTATCATTGGAAGCCAACTGGATTAGTTTGATCCTTAAAGCGAAAGTCTTGAAGGTCATATCCTCTCATATTAGCAATTGTTTACAGTACATTCAAGTTGTCTGCATTACTACAATGTGCAGACCTGCCATCCCTCTCTGTCTGGCGTACTACAAACTAGTTTTGGTGGTCCTATACTCTCATCAGCATTTTGCATTTCCTTGGCTAAACACTAAAAGACACAGTCTTTCAATTCTGAACATGGATTAGGTAAAGATTCCTTTAACAAAACCTTCATTATTCTACTCCAATGGTACCTTCTTCAAACTTCAATAATGCTTAATTATGAAGAACTCTCTTTCTGAACTTTACAATTGTAACAAGTGACCATTATTACAGCAGTGAAATACTACATATCAGTGAATGCCTAAACCTCAGTTATTGTTAGTCAGTTGGATATCCATATTTGATCTGCAATTATTAGTATGGTACTTGCCAAAATGCAATTGTGTGAATCTTAGAATCCCAAAACGGGACCCAAAGAGATAAGCTCAGGATAAAGTAGTTGTAAACTAACAACCTTTCTTTTTAATTTCTTCGGCCATTGTCATCCAAGAAAGATGATACTTGCAGATGGGTTGTCCTGAGTTGGATACACCCTCTGATCATAACATGCCAAGAACCATATTGGAAACAAAAACTGGAACTATGTAGCTTTCTACTGAGTATTAAATTGCGTACAGCCACTGAAAAAATGCCGTATGTCCTGATTCCTGAAGCAGCTCTGAGACAGTATATACAGGAGTAATTATATAGCTTCACTTTGTCAAGGAAAAGGCATCCTAGAAAAGTTTTTTTCACAATTTATCTTGCAGATGGGTCAGGTCAGAATTGCAAATGGTCTAATCTTCAGGAATTTTTACATGACACACTTTACTAGTTGGAGCAAAAATTTAAAGCCACAATTTGTCAGGATAAGTATATAAGACAAAGAGGTACAGATAGAGCAAAGTAAGGATATGATTTGGAATCTCAACAAACCTTGCAAGTTGCATTGCTTCTCTGCAACTTAGACTAGAAGCAACATAATCAATTGACATTAACAAATAATCTTAAAAACTTTTCCTGCACTGTACAACTGAAGCTGATTATACACTCGAATGGAAAAATATGAAAATGTTGTGACAACCCTATTTAGGTGACCTAATGAATCGGTATAATTTGCACATCTTCAACTACCTCTGTGGAGATGCCACCAAATAATGACAAGTTAGAGAGAGGAAGAGACAGAGATGGGGGGTAAAAAAAAGAAAAAACTGATGTCAGACTGGTACAGAGTGGTTAAAAATGATGTCACAAAGAGACAAAGTTTAACCTTTTTCACTGAAATGTAGGAAGTCATGTTAGAAGCAAAACCGAAAGGCCAACAGGAAGAACTCATCATCATTGACAATAAAAGGAAAAGAGAGGGAATCTTCTCTACACACACAACTCTCTTTTCACAATTTTCCATTGATTGAATCAGACTAAAATGTTAATGAACTCCTCACCTTGTATACAACTAACCAAATCTGTATTATTGTTATTGCATATCTGTCTGTCCTGTTGCTCTTTCCATGCACGTTTCAGTAGATGAAAATGGTGAGTTTTAGCAGTATCAATCATGTAACTGAACTTGCAAAATTCTCATCCTTCTATGGAAAATACTGATCTTTTTGCAGAAAGATGAAGGAAAGATGAAACCCCACATCATAATTGAGCAGCTTTCTCATAGAAAAAAGCGAGATTTTCTCAGACACCAAACAGAAGAAATGAGTCAAACAAGCGATAGACACCCGAAACCTGGTCTCCAATTATGGGGAAAGAAAAAAGTTCAGAGATTTACCATGATCCGTACGGATAGAGAGACAGCTCGTTGCATGGTAAGTTCCGACCAAAAGAAGAGCTTTATATGTGGAGGAGGAGAAGAAGAAGAACAACAACAAATCCTGAATTTGCCATGGTCTCCCACAGCTTTCTTGAGCTTTCCATTGCTAGAAGAAAAGTTCAAGAAAGCTGTGGAATAGCATGACCAGGACTTGGAATGGAAAGAACCCAAAAACCCCATAATTCTCCTCAGATCTCACATCTCCACTTGAACTGAAAATGTAGAGAGACTTGAAGAGAGAGAGAGAGAGAGAGTGATAGAACATGCCCATACAACATATCCCATGGACCACTCTACCATATATAATGTTAAGAGCAGCTTTACAGAGAGAGACTTAAGGGTCAGTACGTAATCGGTAGGGTTCACTTCACTCACACCACACGAGCGCATTTCACTCACAAAAAGACCTACTTTACTTTTGAGTGCTGTGTGGGGTACGATGTACAAAAACTAGATAGTCATATTAATAAAAACAAAAAAGAGAAAAATTACAAATTACAGATTTGCATTAAGCATATAATACTAAGAACGAATGGAATGAATGAACACGATATTTCATCCTGCTGTCCAAATGATCTAACAATTTTTCTTTATAACATGAGCGATACAAACACGATTATTAAACCCGAACCTGATCTTGACCCAACATATCTCATATTCCCATCCTGCCATGTGATGAAGATATATCTCTTTTATCCTTTTTATTGGTAAGTATAGGTATGGGTTGTTCAAGGTCCCCCAATCTTCATGTTACTGTTGTTAGTTTTTTCTCTTTTGTTTTATTGTATATACTAACTAACCAATAGGGTCAATGTATTGATTGGAGTTATTCCAAAGGTGTTTGATGAAGAATGGGTCCAATGCCAACAAGATGTTGTATTGTTTGTGTCATTTATGATGTCTTACATTAACTTCCTATGATGGTCAATCGTGATGGTGAATGGTTTCCATAGATGAGTCCAATACCAACAAGATGTTGTAATAATTGTTTGTGTCATTTATGATGTCTTACATTAACTTCCTACCATTCTTTTAGGGGATGAGATGAACAAATTGAATATATTTTGTTTTTTTACCTTTTTGTGTGTCATTAAATGACGAAATCATAAAAGTGCTTCCAACCAAATAGCACATTGCATATTTGGATCCAATTTTGGAATGCTTGAAAATTTTTCAATTTTAAAATTTAACAATTTGAGGATACTTTTATGTGAAATGGAAATATAACTAAGACGTGACGTATTAAAAAATGTCTAGTTTTTATAACTTTTTTAATTCAGTGGCAAACTTTTAAAAGTTTTTAATTTAGTGATTGGCCTTTTAAAATTTTTACAAATTAAGTCAAAACATTACTTTTGCTTATACAATTAATATATATAGTACAACATTTACAAAATTTTAAAAGATTAGTCATTAAATTAAAAAATTAAAAAGTTTAGTCCTAAAATAAAAAAATAGGACACAAGTTAATTTGTTGTCTCTATAACTAAATAAAATAAGACTTACATTATTGCTACTTCATTATTTGTTCTTTAAATTATAAAGTATGAGAAAAATATCAAATTATACATGAATTGTGAATATAAAAATGAGTTAAAAATAAAGGAAAACAAACAATTAGACTAAAAATTCATTGTGTAGTACTTATAAGTTATAACTACAGTCGATTTAGCAATTATTTAAAATAATTAATTACAAAAATATCTCAAACTTTGGTCAATTTTACAATTATAGCCCGAACTTCAAAAAGTGATAATAAAATGGCCTTTTAATTTTTTTCAATTATAGTCTGACGTTAATGACTTCATTATCTTTGCTAACGTGACAGTGTCACATATCCAAGAGCCCTAATCAAGAAGACACGTCAGCAATAGTTAAGATTAAAATTTTTAATTAATTAAGCAACATCATTTAATCACTTTAGTAAATGACGTTATGTTCAAATGATCTAAAGCCCTTGCTTTTTCAGTGACAATAACCTATTCAAATTTCTTGTTTTTTTCATCGTAAAACATAGCCCAAAAAAAACATTATTGTTCGTTCTAATATGTTTGTTCGTTTCTCTCTTCTTATTTTGAAGTTGACATGAAACTCATCCTATTTTTACTTGGCCATTCACAACATTAACATTGATCTGGCTTCTTTTTGTCTCTATTCCTATATCTATTATCACTATCTCATATCTTGGTATTAATCCAATTTTTCACCTAATAACCAAAACATCATTCTTCACCAATTGCTTGCTATTTTCACACCAAATGAAACCCAAAAAACCCATAAACCACAAACATCTATCACATAGTTTTTGGGATTGCATCAACTTCTGAGTTATGGAATGGCAAGAAAAACTACACCAAACTATGGTGGAGACCAAAGAAAATGTGTGGAGTGGTGTGGTTAGATAGGCCTCAAAAGAATGACAAAAATAACAGGTTCTTGCCACCAATAAGATGACAGGTTCTTTCCACTGAAAAGATTAAACGATGGCTGTGGAACAAAGAAACAACAGTGTCTACGTCTGAGAGGAAGGATCGACAAATAGATTTAGAGATTTAATCTTATTAAAATAATGCCGTTTTAGTTATATCATAAAACGAAGTCGTTTAATATTTAATCTAACTCATTTTTGTTAATTAAAACTGACGTGTCTTATTAATAAAAGTTCTTGGACATGTGGCACTGTCATGTCAGCAAAGATAACAGAAATGCTAATGTCGGACTAGAATTAAAAAAATTAAAAGTTTAAAGATATTATTACTACTTTTTAAAGTTTGGAATATAATTACAAAATTAATCAAAATTTGAAATTATTTTCTAATTAACCATATTTAAAAAGAACTTAAAAGGGCAAGAAAAATGTTTTAAAAAATATTCTAAACAATGGAGTTATCATATTTGTGGATGGGATGAGGATAACATAAGATAATATAATCACATGATGTATGTGGATAAGTTAATAATAGGTAGGGGACAGAAAGTAGGACGGTGGTGGTGATGTTGGTGTCCAGCGGCGGCGATTCAATGTGACCCACCGTCCGCCACATAGTCAACAGAGCTTATTGATCAGTTCGACCACATTTTTCAGTTTTTTTAATTATTAAGTATAGGTTCATTTATTGCTAAATTTCTAAGCACCTAAAAATTTCTAATCTTACATAAAATAAATATAAGTTACACAATTTCATACACCATTAAATTATTATATAAATATTTACTGATTCAAAAATAAATTTTCTATTGTTAGATATTCATGTTTTAAATTTTATTAATTTAATTATTGGTAATAAATAACAAAAATTCTAAAATTTAATTTTATAAAATAAAACTCACAAGCTAAATTAAGACAATACTCCAACTTATTGCTACAAATCCAAACTCAAATCTAAAACGATAGCAACGCTTGGGTGAAATTCTTACTGAATCGCGAGATCAAGAGAGATTCAGTAATACACAGTCTTACCTCTATCAGGTATTTCCGATAGACCCGTATGGTAATGCAAAATAATAATATTACAAAATATAAATAAATATGTATAAAAACATATAATGCAATACAAAATACAAAACATAGTAAAGATTGACAATAAAAGATAAAATAAGTAAATAAATACATCAGTTAGTTAGAGAATCAGACAAGTACAAGAAAATCCAAACTCAAATCTAAAAAATTTAAAATTATTAAAATTTTACCATATCAAATAATTCAAACGTACAAAATTTTAAATTTCCTTTCATCAAATATTTTTTTTTAATTTTTATTAATTTGAACACCAAAAACAACGAAAAACCCTAATATTTGATTTTATAAATCTATCATAATATATGGAAAAAAAAACTCATGAATGTTTGTTGTGCTTAATTTTCATGTTTTAAAACTTGCCTTTATGTATTTTTAAATTTTTTCGAGTTTTAAGTTTGACTCTTCAAATCTAATTTTAAACTCAATTTAAAACTTGATACACCCGTTGATTTTAGACTTAATCGAGTTAAGATCAAGCTAAAATGTTAGCACTACTTAATCTCAATGTTTTCATATCTTGAATTGATAAGTAAAATGATAAGATAAAGTATCATGATTGAAAGAACAAAATATTGTTTAGAAAATGATTATAATAAATAAAAAGTTCAAATTGTTTTATTATATATATTTAATGACTATTATTATACAAGTTGGTAATGTAATAAAGCTCCATGTAAAATTGCTGAGCTGTATGGGAGCAATGATATGTCAGGCCTATGAAAAGCCCACCTGACACTTGGCCTACTGGTTCCCTAGCATCCTCCCAGGAGTTGAATCAATTTAAATAAATAAATAAAGCTTTTTTTTTTTTTTTTGTCAGCTTATGAGGTATTTTAAGAGGCTTCCAATTATGAGAAAAAGCCTTTAAGCTATCCACTCTTAAATTAATCTCTGCTCGCACCGGATCAGCCCATAAGAGGTCATTATTCAAAATTTATTATCATAAAAAATAAAATAAGGTTTATTCTTAATTTTCAGATTTAATTAATACATTGTAATTTTTAAACTTAAAATTTTTTCAAATATGAACTTAAATTTTATAGAGATTGAATATCCTAATTTTGATCCGATCAAATTAAACGTAACCTTAATTTCAAATTAGGTCTAACTTAACTAAAATTTTATACTGCACTGCTAAATATCAAATTTAATTATTTTCAATATTTACAAAATCAGATTAGAATATGAAACCGATATAATAAAATAATTAAGGTCCGACTCCGACCGGTTAAGATAATTTAGATTGGAAATGGAAAGGGCAAGTGTCCAAGTATGCCGCTGTAAGGGAGTAAGTGTCCACAGTGATTAACTCGACGTCGTACAATCTGCCTCGGTCACAATGCTAGCCTTTTTACAATAGCATGGTCCGTACTGAATTTTCGTTGTGGAAAATAAATAATAAACTGAAAAAGCAAACTCTTTAAAATTTAAAAAATAATTTTAATTTTTTCGTCATAATATCTCTTAATTAATTATTTTTCAAAGTAACAAAAAGTTAATTTCAATTATGTAAAGTTCAAGTTTAAACCCAATCTAGTTTTAAGTTGGAAAAGAAAGTTTCACTTTATTTTGTCCCGAAAATTTTACATAAATGTGTAAATGAAATTTAATAAAATAAAATAAGAATTAATTAACTGAAACATAATCCTTTTATGTTATCGTTATTATGAGCAACATAAATATTGGTGAGAATCTAGTATCACTATTAAAGTGTTCCATATTGACTACACATGAAAATGTTAAAGTGTTTATAAATGATAAAGGTCAACTATCCAAATAGCTAGTTCTAATTATTTAAACAGTAATTGACTCAAGTCCAATTCTTAATAAACTTTACACTTTGCCCTTATTAAAAATTCAATATGATATAAGAGAAGGTTTGATCCAGATTATTAATTTTTCGGTTGTTCGTTTGGATGTCCAGTCCCAGCGGCCCGGTCTGGTTATCATTACATATATTTCAAGTGATAACTAGATATCCAACCCCAGTTGCACTTGAGGGAGAGAATTAGAGTGTCCCACATTGACTAAACATGAAAATGTTAAAGTATTTATAAGTGGTAAGGGTCAACTATCTAAATAACTAGTTGTAATTATTTAGACAATAATTAACCAAATCCAATTCTTGATAATAAACTTTATACTCTGCATATATTAAAATTTCGTCCAGGAAATATAAGTCAGCGCCTAAGATCAGGCCGAAAGAAGGCGTAATTGATAGACAATAAGTGAATATTGCTGTAGTAGCACTTGTTGAAATGGTAACAACGTGGTGGGGCTTATAGTAAAGTCTACCGACCATACATTATCTGAAACTTTATTTTATGAATCTATGTGACAAGTCAAGTTTTGATCTTATCCGCCGCACTCCTTCCTCCTATGTGTTATTCTCGATTGATTGATTCCTTACCTCTCGTGTCTTCTTCTTCTCCTTCGTTTTTGTTTTAGAAATTATACGACCCTTTATATATTTTTTATTATATATAAAAGTGTGTGTGCGCGTGTGCGGGTTTGTAATATTGATTAAAATGTAGGGTGTTATTTATAAAAAGTTCTAATGGTTGATTTGATTTATTTTATACTCATTTTTTTAATTTGTATATTTATTTACTTATTTTATCTTTTTGTTAATCTTTATTATATTTTATATGTACTATATTATGTAGTGCATTACATATTTTATATTTTTATTTATATGTATTTATTTATATTTTATATGATCATTACTTTGTATTAAATGTGGGTTTATTAGAAGCAACTACTCAACTAAAAAAAACGTGAGATTATATATTATTAAATCTCTCCAATTTTTACGTTTCAGTAGAACTTTCACTAAATGTTATAATTATTTTGTGTCATTTAATTTCAAACTTTTTAAACTTTCCGATTAATCTAAAATTTAATCAAATTAATTTTAATTAGTTAACTTTAAATCGAATCGAAACGAATCGGGTCAATTTTGTTAAATCTAGTTCAAAAGGATAGGCAATTAGATCTTAGTAAAAGACATGGACAAGCCTCGAGAAGGATAGTGTGTTATCCCATTGTACCACATAATGGCCCAGTCCATAGATATGATCAATAGTGTTTACTTCCCAATGCATAATCATCCAACTGAATTTGATGGTAAATATGGCAATTGGGCTTAGGTTCAGGCTCAACCTAACTCATTGCAATCCCTATTCGTTGTTGTGACAATGGCATAAATGATTAGACCACAATTAGGGGAAGTGTTAGCGATTAAACAACGTTAATATGTCCAAACAAACAACTATGAATCTGATTCGCACAAGTACTTTCGTTGCTGTTACTGTTCCACGTAGGGATAATTCCTCCGTCCTTAAGGACCTTTGATTATGAAAGAGACATATACATATATGGGATGCTTATGCTGTTTTTATCGTAAATCTTTACCATATACGTGTGTGGACGTGGATATTTCCCAGCTTAAGAGGATAACTTTCGTTTCCTGCCTTCCATGTGATACGCTGCTGTATAGATCTTATTATGTACCCAGATTTATACGAAAGGATTAAAAAATAAAGGTAATACAAAATATCTTATTTCAGTTATATCTCTAATTTTGATGCTGATTTCGAGCTTCAAACGATAACGAATCTCTCGGGACTTTTTATAGAAACTGCTCACTGGGACATTGGCTAAGTCTTTCTACAGTTTTTTCAATATATAAGCTCTCTTAACGGATCAGAGATTCCTTATACTTACAATTGATATGAGCAACTATAAGAGACCTTAGGGGGCGTTTGGTTTGAGCACGGGGTTGAGTATGAATATGGGTATAATAGTAGAAGGGAATGAGAATGGGTATGAAAAATAAAAAAATGATGTTTGGTTTGTAACTTGGATTTCTGTATTAATACCAATAATATTGTTTGGTTTGCTGCATTAATGGGAATGAAAGATAATATAATACCATTTTTTC
>JAOTBA010000007.1:23244379-23267985 GCA_025629845.1 Erythroxylum squamatum
AATGGTATTATATCTGTGATAGAGGAAAAAATAAATAGCAAAATTTAATATCTAATATTAAAAATAAAAAACAAAGAACAAATTTTAATGATAAAGACACACTAATTTCTAAAAATACAAGAAATTAACATACTTAGGAAAAATATAGTAAATAATATTCTAAGTTTTCCAAGTCAAATATTATCCTATTCTATAACCTGTGGAAATGATTGAATATTATTATTATTATTATTATTATTATTATTATTATTATTATTATTATTATTATTATTACAATATGTTTAATAGAATCACACGTATTTTTATAATAAAGGAAATCATTTATGTAGTCTTTGAATTGAATAACTTAAATTATTTGATTTAATCACATTATCACTAAACTTACGTGAACTCTACAAGAACACAAATCCAACAATTATTACATTACTTATGGCAAAGTATAATGAAAATTACAATTACAAAAATTAAACTATTTATTAATATTAAATTATTATAAATAATAAGTAATCTAAAATAAAAAAGAAGATACAAAAATAAATACAATATCATTTAATATAAATATTATGATTTAAAATGCTAATATAGTATCCACGTGAATGACAAATTACAAATTAATTATAAAATATTCAAATATTTAATAAACTAAAAATATATTAAAAAATCAGAAACTTTACCTTTAGATTATACTCAGAACTTAGAAGACAGAATCGTAATTTTTTTTACAGCTAATTTTTTAGTTGGAGTACCTTAAATACATATATTGATGAAAATAAAAAAAAAGTTAGACAGTAAAAATATAACCTAAATACTTCAAAAATATTTATAATTGAAAATTAACATTAACTTGTTAAATATGGAAGTTGCTACGTCCACAACGTTCTCCTTTTTTAATGCTAATATCGTTGTAAAATGGGACAGTTTTCTTTATTTTCAAGTCAGACTATTATGCTAATAAGTTAAGAAGTCTTTATTTTGTAACTATCAACATTGTTACCTTGTTGGAATTTACTACCTGAGTTACTTACCAACGTTTTCTAAAATCTCTACATTCAATGCTTACCTAAAAGCTAAACCTTGAAAATGTTAAAAGGTCCTTTTTCTAGGGCCAGCTTTGCCAATTACCAGTGGTTGGATGAGCTACTGAATTAGTGCAAGGGAAACGAAAACAATAGAGAATTCCCTATTAGCAAGTAACTGAACCGGAACTAGTATCAACATATTCTATTGGTCTAAAGCTTTACAAATTCAAATGATTCCAGCCTTGAGACAAGTGTTTGAGTGACTAATAATACTGTTGTGAAGTTTGATGAAATATGACCAAGGCATTATAACAACTCTGTCTTTTTCGAACTTGTCTTATATTTAATCTTGCTATGGTTAAATAAATTTTGATCGCGTATCTTGACATTGGGCTTTTTCAGCCTATGTACTTGTCCTTGGAATTTTTTTTTTGGTAGGTAAAGCGGGCAAAGCCCGAAAAAAAGTCTCTAACTAACGAACATAAGTAATACCAATAACATTATGAAAAAGCCACGAATTCACCGCATCTGGTTGGCTAACTAAGGGATGAAAACTCGGACTAAAGTCATAAGCATGATGGGATAAAGCATCGGCAACGAAATTTCCCTCCCGATGTATATGTGTAACCGAAATCCTCTCGAAAGACTCCATACGCTTGCGTATTCGGGAAATCAATGCGGCAACTAAAGCATTAACCTCATACTCTCCATTAATCATGTTAACGGCTAACAAATTATCACATTCAACTTGAATATGCTTCAAATTTAAACTCGCAGCATATTCAAGGCCATGGAGGACAGACCATACTTCTGCATTCAGAATTGGACATCGACCAATGTTAACCACAAAACCGCCTACCCAATTACCATGGCTGTCGCGCACGACCCCTCCGCCATACGCAGCTATGCCATTAGCCGCTAGCGAGGCGTCGGTATTCAGCTTGAAAACCCCTGCCGGCGGTGTCAACCAATGCACCAACCGCTCCTCTCGTCTTGTCCCTGGTAGCCCTTGCTCGACACGCACAGCAACTGCAATTTGCACTGCCTGTTGTATACCAACGCAGCAAACAGCTTCAACAGTGAGGGCTGCTGGCTGTGAATCATCCCCCAAGACAGCCCTGTTTCGACGCTTCCAAAGTAGCCAAATAACAACCCCAAACACCACACTCCAACTCACATCAGCCTGATAGCATTGCATGTCGGCAATGTTGCGAAATAACCATGCATCCAAGCTCAATTGCGAGTCAAAAAACCATGCTCTTTGCTCATAAATGAGCAGCCTATTCCATACATCTCTAGCAAATCGACAATCGCGAAGTATATGCATAGTATGCTCAATGGATTCAAAGCATACCTCACAAGTGTTTGATGTAGACAAATGCCTCCGGCACCTTTCGGCATTTGTTAGCACCCCATTGCTTAAGCATAGCCACATGAACACTTTAATTCGTTGTGGTCCAACCCACTTCCAAATCCGATGCCAGGGATCTCTCGACACAACTTCACGTTGTCCACATAAGCTCAAATAGGCAGTCTTCAAAGTAAAACAACCCGAGGACGAGGGGCACCAAAAAGGTCGATCATTATCCATGCTTTCATCAGGCGGCAAAATAGTAGCAATGAGTTGGATGGCATTGGACGGAAGGAGGTATGCAAATGCTTGCCAGTCCCACTCGCCTGAGGCAGTCACAAAAGAGGCTACCGCGCGAAATCTCATCGAATCCGGAACTTGCGATACCACCAGTTCAATTAACGGCAAATCGAGTCCTGGCACCCATCTATGTTCCCAAAAGCGCACATGCTTTCCATTCTCAACAATCCACGCCACGTTAGTCATCATGTCATCCCAATTCTTGCAAACAAGGCGCCATAAGGGTGAGCTTGAGTTAGGCTGAATCGGATTCAAACCAGCCTCACTATCGAACTTATACTTACTGGTCAATACCCGAACCCAAAGGCTGTTAGGTTTCGTGAATAATTCCCAGCAAACCTTCATGCCAAAAGCATTATTAACAAGGTGCAAATCCCGAAAGCCTAATCCCCCATCGGCTTTCGGTTTCAAAATATTCGGCCAAGCAACAAGACTCATCTTTCGGCTCTCCGCGCTACTATTCCAAACAAAACCCCTAATAGCTTTCTCCATATCTCGACAAGAGCCAATCGGAATATTAGCCGTTTGCATAGCATATAGTGGCATCGCACTTAGTACGGACTGCCCAAGCGTAATTCTCCCCGCAAGAGAGAGACTCGATGCATTCCAATTCACAATTTTCAACTTCATTCGATCAAGTATAGACTATGATAATATTTTATTTGATACTACTTTTAAATGATAATTTTGTTGTAATTTCAAAAGCTAAATACAAATATAACGACGTTAAGTTAAATTAAATTAGTCTTTATTTGTTTTGAAATTCGATTCAACCCATCTTATTCAATTTTTAAGCCGAAATTAACTTATTTTTATTATTTAGGATGTAATATAAAACTCTTTCTTTCTATTTTATTACATTATCTTCTATTATAATATTTTCTCTCAAATAATAAAATAATATTACGTTCCTTTTTTTTCCCTTAATAACCATTCCACCACATATAGCCTTAGAAAACAAAGAAAGGATATCCATCGACTAAATCATGTTACTAGGAAGCTCGGCCACTTCAGAGCTCACCAGGCCTTGAAACAATCACAAGCTTAGAAGATGGCAAGTGGAGGTTGGTGTTAGCCCCGTAGTGGCCTTCAGGTCCAAGTTGGGAACCACCTTAGGGTGTTGAGCTGTGGCTTTTTACACCAGGATTTCACAGGCAAGCCCTGCATATCTGGCTATGGATGAGAAAGTATGCTTCGTTAACACGTAAAGAGACGGACGTAGGTTGCCTTTAGGGATAACATAATCTAAATGGTGAAAATGTTTAAGATTTTTTAATTTAATATTAAAATTTAAATTTTATTAATGAAGGGATTAATTTTAAAAATAGTTTAAAATATTAATTTTGTTGACGGCGTTAACAAAAGCACTTTGAAAACAACTTTTTTTTTAATCAAATAGGGGTAAAGACGTAAAGTTGTAGATTACTAAATCTTTATAAATTTCGCATTTTAGTAAGACTTTTGCTAGAGATTTGTTGTCGTTGCTTTTTTTTTTCTAGAATTTGAAAAATTCCTCTCCTTTCTTGATTCTTCAAACGATTACTCAGTTGGGACAGGAAGCTCCAAAGGCTGCAATGCAGCATCAGTGGTGATGTGGCTTCTCTCCGATCTGTCTCTAGCTCGAAAGGATTTACATCCCAGATAGGAGGTTTGATTCTATTTGTTTTTTTTCCTCAATCTTCAAGAGTAATAGGCTTCATTTTGAATATCAGGAGTCTTGAGTGTACAACCGAAGGCTTTCCTTCGTTAACCCGTATGGTAAAGCAGTAGACCTGGAGGTACTCCCAAGAGCTCTCGAAAGTGATTCATATTCTTTCTAATTTTCTTTTCCCTTCTGTCTTGAGTTGATAATTTCGATAACTGCTTGAAATGCTTGAGTTGCTTAGGGAACATCTATGCTTAGAAAGTACTATCTGCTTTACTGAAGCCCGATTAGAGAGAACCCCTTGAGGACTATATTTTCCAAGAGAGAGTTAGACCTCTACTACTATGCTGTCCTAACTGATTTATAATCAGCTGTTCCCTAATAATTGTTGCAGAGAGTTCTATAAGAGAGGTTAGGCTATTAGAGCTCCATTTAAACCTTCTATTCTTCCTCTTTTTCCAAGTAGTCTGGATACAAGTTGCAACTGCGACTATTAGTATTTCCTTACCTTATTTAGCAATATGCATTTGGGATATCTCTAATAAGATATCTTTGTGGCTGCATTGATTAGTTCTAATACCACATAGACTAAAGATTCTAATCCACTCGTTTTTAGAGAACCCACGCTCGAAGAACAGATTTGGATACTAGGAACTCGCTTTTACGAGAGATCAACACCATAAGTCTAGCGAAAGAATATACTTGTAGGCCTTGACATTACACTTCAACTTAAATCCTTAAGAAGTTAAGTTTACGAATCTTTTTCACTTATATGCCCTTTATTAATTCCATCTTTTTTTAATGTTGGATTTTCATTCATACTTGAAATCTTAACAATCTCTTATGTAAGTGTGAACTTTTATATTAGGCTTGAACTCCCTCTTGAATGAAAGGTTTTTTTTAGCAACTCGAGTATATGACGTCACTAAGAACCCTTCGACTCCGCTAATCTAAGCCCATCAAGAGTCTCCTTGCTCTTCCACGTGAAGATGCAACCACGAGATCCGACTAACCTTTTGATACTTATCCCTTGACAAATCATCGGCTCTAATATCACTTCTTGGATGTAGGGAGCGTACTTTCATGAAAGATCTATATTATTGACCTAGTGAGGGAACACACTCCTATCGATCTCTTTTTTAATCTGAAATTTTAACATCCACGTCAGACGGCACAATCTTTTGCATTAAATTTGTTAAAATTCTCATTAAGATTTAGATCCATATTTTTATATCTTACTTGCATCAAAAGTGGGCGGTTCATTTCTACATTTGTTTTAAGCCTTTGACGAGCTGCATCTTACACGTTTTTTCGTCACCAATAGTAATTCTTGCCCTTCACGTTTTTTACTATTTATAGGCCCACTAACTTTGATTTGCCTAGTCCCTTACCTAATTTCGCACTCTAAAAGTTCATTCCATATCATTCGGGTAAGTGTCAAACTCAAATAGTCCTAAACAATAATTTCAATTTTAAAAATATTATTTTAAAATTTAATCAGATCAATTTTAAATTTTTACTGATTTCAAATTTTAATTAATTTAAATTTGGTCTCTTAACTCAGTCTAATTCAATTTGCTAATTTTAAGTTATATTTGGTTGAGTGGTCATTAGTGGAATGAAATATAATGTAATATTATTCTATCGTTTGGGAGGAAGGTTTATAATGAAATGAAATATAATAGAATGGAAAGAGATGGTTTTACGTTACATCCTATCTCATCTCATCCTAAACAGTAAAAATAAATTGCCTCTGATTTGAGGGGTTTAGGATGAAATGTAAAATGATAAACAACATTTCAGTATATTACATTATGAATCCTTCTTCCAAATAACATTTGACTATATTACATTATGAACCCCTCCATCACTCTTAAGTAACAATTTTATAATATTACATCCGTTTATATTCTATTCCATTATAAATCATTTCATTTCATTTCACTCCGTTAAAAACTTTACGTCTGACTAAACATAACCTTAGACATGAAATTAATTATTGGCCCATTTTATTAACTTTATCTGGAACAAATTATATAACTTAGCTGATAATTTATTGAAAAACCGAAAAATGTAATTAATAGTTATCCAACTTTACAAAAAAAAAAAAGGCAAGATTGTCCAACATGTTAAAAAGAAAACCTCACACAAATTAACGAAGTTATTAATTGATGTCGTACTTCAAAAAAATATTAAAATCTTAATTTGGAGATTCCTCATAATTTTAGGGTTTTAATAAATCGAGTGTCTTATATAAAACAACAAATGTGATGCACGTGATAAATTATAAAATGAGCACAATAATCCATACTACGTTGTTATAAATATTAAAATTTTTATAAAAAAAACACGTTTTTTTTAATTACTGAAAACAGAGTTTGTCTTAGAATCGGATCTAAACTTGTGTAATAATACCCGGACGTGTAGGTGCCGTGTCCTCTTCTGTTTACTTTACCTCTATATCTTCAGCGTCGTCGCCCTCACAAGATCATCTGATCTATAGTCCAAAGGGTCTATTTTGATCTTCCTCATCGTCATGAATCCTGAGTAGTAAGTCTTGGATCTTACTCTTTCGAAATCCTGGTTTTTCACGATGTTTCGAGTGAAAATTTCCCTATATTTTGATTGTTTGTTTCGTAATTTCTAGTTGCGATTTTCGAGATCGATGGATTCTGGGGTTGGTTTGTTTTTTATTATACATGTGAATTTTGTTTATTTGAATTGTTTTTGCGGTGCAGTGACTACCTGTTCAAGTTGTTGTTGATTGGGGACTCCGGAGTTGGAAAGTCATGCCTTCTTCTGAGATTCGCTGTAAGCTATTACTTTTTTCTTTAATTTTCTTTCACTTCTATTGTGGTGATTGCTAGTGTGTCTCTATGAGGAACTCGTTTATAACGGATTAGGAATTATGGGTAGTAGTTTTCTAGATGAAAGCTGAATCTTTATTTCTTTTTTATGATTCTTTCGTGAGAAGAAGAGATGGGTAAACCATTATATTTGCATTTAACCGCTGTGTCCATGAATGGGTAGCACTCACGCGTTGAATTTCATGTTCTTGGAATTGAACATTCGTATGTAGTACTCTAGTTATGGATATAGTCTTATCGGTCTTTCTTTTACTTATGCAGGATGATTCGTATTTGGACAGTTACATTAGCACAATTGGAGTGGACTTTGTAAGCTTCTGGAGGATGTGGCTTTTGGATGATCTTGTGATCATTGCTTTGATTTTGGTTATGCAACTGATTCCATTTGATTTGTGATTTCGCAGAAAATTCGCACAGTGGAGCAAGATGGGAAGACCATTAAACTTCAAATAGTGAGATTTATTTTCTCATTTTTGTTTTCTGGGTTGTAGTACAGCCAATCTCATGGAAACCCATTTGGGTCGAAAAGGTCAAAGTTATAGGAATAGGTTATTCACATATTAGTCTTGCTATAAGCAAATGTGCAGTGTTGCTCTTTCTTTTATTTGGTCCCTCTGCTAGTTATGGCAATCGTAGTTTTGCTGAGATTGTTCCTGTTTTCTCCTTGTTCCTAGTGGGACACTGCAGGACAAGAACGTTTCAGGACAATCACTAGCAGCTACTACCGCGGGGCACATGGCATCATAGTGAGTTCCATTTTCATTTTCTATATAAAGAAGTCCTTTGATCTCGTGCTTTCTGTTAATTCTTTTGGTTATTGTTGTTGCAAATGCCAGATCGTGTATGACGTGACAGACCAAGAGAGTTTCAACAATGTGAAGCAATGGTTGAGTGAGATTGACCGTTATGCGAGTGAAAATGTGAACAAACTGCTGGTTGGGAACAAGTGTGACCTCACAGCTAACAAAGTTGTTTCATATGAAACAGCTAAGGTAGAATGAATCTTTAGTTCTTGGTTTGTACTGTGTTAAAAACTGAAGTGTTTTATGCTAATTGACGACTAAATTGTACCAATCTTTTGGGTTTTCAAAAGGCATTTGCAGATGAAATCGGGATTCCGTTCATGGAGACAAGTGCAAAAAGTGCCACCAATGTAGAGGACGCTTTTATGGCTATGGCTGCAGACATCAAGAACAGGTACATGTTCTAGTATATGGATATCTGAGATGTTTGAACTGAGGTGAATGGGGAAGGGGAATACTTTTTTGCTGACATGTTTCACGCATTGAGGAACATGCCTTAATTGTTGCTCCCCACGATTCTAAGCAGGATCTCCTGTTTTTTAGTTTTGCAATTTGTGATTTCATTACGATCTATACCTTTACAGAATGGCTAGTCAACCTGCATCAAACAATGCAAGACCCCCTACCGTGCAGATACGCGGGCAACCTGTTAACCAGAAGTCCGGTTGTTGCTCTTCTTAGTCGTTTGAAGTCTGCAACAGATCGACATAGCTTTATGCAAGAATGGCATCTCAATTGTCCTGGCGTAGGCTTTCTTCACCTCAAAATTGATCTGCTTTATCAGTTCTATAAACAATTTAGAAACTTGTTTGTGTTTCTCTTATTTATGACATGCCTGTACAGAGATTTGTTGATCAAGTACTCAAATATAGTTCAATTGTTTCCTTCTAAAATGATAAGAAATTTTCATTCTTGTTGGTTGGCCTTTCCAAGGTAAGCGCATCATAGCACATGTTTAAAAGTTAAACACGCAAGACAAAAGACTTAAAAAATTCATCTGGTATTAGATCGATATTAAACAGTTATAAAATTGGCTAAAAGTCGAATAAAATTAAAGAATTTAAAATATGATTGAAACATATTGTTCTTACTTGTCGAAAATTTTAAAATTTAATTAAAAAGAAGTTAGTAAATAAAAATTAATTAATTTTATTTTGCAAAATAACGACGTTTTGTAGTTGTTTATCTGGCCTTGGACAAAGTGGAGCCTTGCTCAGCCATTTTAAATTGAAATATATAAAAGATTGTTTGAAATCTCCTTATTTAACTATAATTCCAAGGAATATTAGGTGATTCTGCTTTATTTATAATAGAGTTGAAGTTTAAGTCAAACTTAATTTAATTTAAATTAATAAATATTGATTAGACTTTAAATTTAAATTTAAAAATTTTTGAAAATCAAAATTTGAGGGCTTTATCTAACTTATAAGTCTTCCTCGAAATTCAAAAAATTTTGAAAAATCGAGAGAAAATTTTAAATTCATAACGTGATTGTACTTCGATTTTTTTTTCAATTATTTTAAAAAAATTTAATATGGTCACGGGTTGTCCCCAGCCATTGGTTTCGTTGCTAAGTAATGTGGTCCAGTCGTGGATAGTTATCACCTTTTTGAAATATCATCTCCTCCGTTGTAACTATCGGTATTTAAAATTCGAAACAAAAGTTACGTAGAAAAAATAAAAACATTTAATATTTAAAAGATTTAAATAATAAAATTAAATAATCGTCCAATTAATTAATTAATTAAAAAATTAAAATAAATCAAACTAAAAAATTAAAAATTGAATCATAAAATTAGATGATTTAAAATTTTTACGGTTCAATCGGGTGTTAGTAAATACTACATATACTTATAAATAGTAAATCTATTTTATAAGGATAAAAATTTAAAATACTTCCTCATATTACTTATTTTATTATTTATTTATACTTTTAAAATTATATTAAAATTTTGTTAAATTTATAATATTTATAATTTAATATTAAATTTAATATGTTAATTTTTAGAAAATTTTTAATTTTGATTAAAAATTGTGTCAAAATACAAATTTCATATAAACAATTAATTGATATTTACTTTACGATTTAAAATAATGCTTAAAATTGGATTAAATTAATTAAAAATAATAATTAATTATAATTATCTTAAATTAATTCTTATAAGTTATAAAATTAAATTAAGATATATGTTAATAACATTTGATTTATTTATATACGTATGTTTTATTATTTTAAGGCATTTTATAAAAAATAAAAAATTATGTTAATTAAAAAAAGTATATAAATTAAATGCATATTTAGTAATTTCTTTAATTAATCAAATCTTCTTTATCAGTTACTTTATATAAGACCTGTATAAAAATACGTGGATAAGATTTAATAAACCGTAACAGTAACGGTAACAGTAGAGATTAAACATTAAACAGACAACAGTTGAGATTCCCTTGCTTTCTGTAAACATAAAAGATATTAAATATTAATGAACTAAAATCTGTTCAAGGGGTCATGAAAATAAATTAACCGAGTGAAGAGCTTGCCTATCTGTTGTTACCTTACCTGTAAGGAAAGAGAAAATCCAAAAGACGAACAGCTCGAAATTTCCCGAACCCCATAGTGTGAAGCGAACGCCTCTCCTTAGGGTTTCCGATTTTGTCCAAGATTCGAACTGGTACACCTAACGAACGAGCTGGAATTTTTATCGCGATTTTTCCGGGTTCAAGCGATTGGTCGAGGTCAGGAACAAGTGATTGATAGCTATGGAGCTATGTAGTGTCTCAATGTAACCGAAGAATGCCGGGCATTCCTCTAGTGGCTCGTGAAACCTCCTCGTATAGGCTTGCCTATCTGACGATTAATTTTTGAGTGTTTCATTTTGATTATTTCTCTTGGAGTGGTTTTTGAAGCTTGCTTAGTGATGTAAGTGAATTTTGTATTATTATTTTGAAAATGTTTATTGCAATTGCAGCTATACAAGAAACACGAATCAGATGTGCCGAGAAGATGGTCGAGTGCATTTATCAGAGGAAGAGGAAATGGCAGCTGAAGAGAGTCTTTCTGTTTATTGCAAGCCTGTCGAGCTCTACAACATCCTTCAGCGTCGAGCTGTCAGAAATGTAATTTGTCTGGTTACTGTTGTTGATGTTTAGTATTTATTGGGTTTCATAGCTTGTTTGGCTTGAAATTTTGGTTCGTGTTTATCATATGGTCGTAAATCGGTCTAATTGCATGATTTGATCCAGTTTTTCATAGTTCTTGATTGGATTCTCCCCTTGTGAAAACTAACGTGGTTAAATAGGAATCTAGTTTTCAATATTGTCGGATTTTCTTTGTTTCCGTTAGCAAATTTGTTGAATTATAGCAAATTTGTTGAATTAATTTTGTCATCTTGTTTGTTGTTATTCTAGTAATATTCATGATTGAACATGTTTTCTTTTCTTTTCAGCCGATGTTCCTGCAGAGATGCTTGAATTACAAATTGCAAGCGAAGCACAAAAGGAGGTGCTTTTTTTTTTTTTTCTCAAGACTTCATTAGATTTTTTATCAGTTTTTTCTCTTGAGTGAATTTGAAAATTTGTCTATGGTAATGCAGATTGGACAAGTTTTATTGCCCTTCTCATATGTGCAATAACTCTAACTTCACAATTTCCAAATGCACAAGGAAATTCACATAAGCTCATCTGGAATCCAGTGGAAATGTGTTGGAGATATTGACCAAGTTCTCTTTATTTTAAAATTGTAGGATACAAATGACAATTTCACTTTCGAGGGCTTTGAATGGAGTTGTAGAATCTAAGTGTCTGTTTCCTTTATACATTCTGCTGGCAAGACTCCTTTCTGAGACTCAAGCTGCAGAGGTACAAGTTTATCCAGTCCTATGGGTTGATCAATTTATGGAAATTGTTTCATTTTTCATAGTAATCGTCTTCTTTATGGCACGAGACTCACTCTTTGACATCTTTTTGTAATTCTCGATGATATTTTTTTTTACTGTACTCCAACATGTAGTGTTCTGCAGTGTACGGATTTAATCATACATCTATTTTGACCAACTTTACTGGAGTTGAGGGAGATAATCAAGCGCAAGCTAGTTTTGTGCTCCCTGAGATTAATAAGTTAGCTTTGGAGGCTAAGTCCGGCTCACTTACTATATTGCTTGTTAGCTTTGGTATGTAGTTATTTTGGTTTTGTTGGGAGACCACCTATGATTGCAAATATTGGTCTTAT
The DNA here is from genome assembly GCA_025629845.1 of Erythroxylum squamatum. NCBI lineage: Eukaryota > Viridiplantae > Streptophyta > Magnoliopsida > Malpighiales > Erythroxylaceae > Erythroxylum > Erythroxylum squamatum. The sequence continues at coordinate 23,256,590 of JAOTBA010000007.1, forward strand.
TCTTCCTTCTTTCTGTACAGCTGGAGCTCAAAGGTCTATGCGTGGTATTGATTTGACAAGGAATCATTGGGGTATGGTATTTTTTAAACTGTTTGCCTCATGTTATTATTTATAACGTTAACCTACCTGTTATTGGTATGCATAACATTAGGCTCATTGTTGAGACCCCCCTATGGCATGCAGTGACTAAAAGCTTCACTACTTATAAATTAGTCAAGATGTTATTCATTCTATACTTTTATCTTCTTCTTTTTTCTTCTCTCAACTCTTTTTTATCATTATGTAGTTTGAATAGTGTAGTACATTGCAGAAAATGCTGGTGGATCATGCCTATTGGGTAAGATACCCTTGGAATCAATTTACAATTCCTGGGAGAAATTACCGAATTTGATTCTTGGACAAAGAGTGGAGTTGATATTGTCTGTTGACATGAATGCTTGCTTGTTGAAGGTATTGTGATGGCTCTTTTGAAGGAACAAACAATTCATCAATTGTGTATTAAATTTTCTATTTAATGACCTGTTGGTATGTAGTTATTTTATCATTGCCTCATTGGTTACACCAAATGCTTTGATGCTTGACTGTCTTAAGGAGATTTAACATTGTTGCTTCCAATCTTTTGTAACCTTGCAACATTTGTGCTGTTATTTTCATCTTTACATATGTCATGCTTATCGGAATATGTCAACAAATACTGATGCTTGGATGCTAACCTGTTGACTTAATGACATGTAATATGTTTATTTAATAGTTTAACTAGAGAAACAGTGACATGGTTGAAGAACTGTTTGATGGCCAATACATTGCAAGTTAATGTTGCAGGATTCATCAGATATTAGTAGTTTTCTGACAGAATTGACTACTTTTCATTTTTTCTCACTTGCAGTTGAGTTCAGACGAGGAAAAATGTGTTTTGATGCAAATTCCATATACATCTGAAACCATGGTTTGTTCTCTTAATGCCTTCTTAATTTTTGGCTAAATATTTCTGGATTACCTTGGCTGATTAGTGTATGCTGCTTTTCATTGTTCCAAATTTTAAAGAATTCATCACAACAAGTGCAAGTTAATATATCTGCGGAAGAAATTGGTGCTAAGGAAAGATCTCCTTACCATTTGTATACGTGTAGTGACGTTTCTTCTTCATCATTATCTCATATTATTCGGTAATTCTTCTCTTTGTAATCATTTTTGTGATTTTCTCTTTTTGCTTGTTTTTTGCATATGTCATTGAATCTTTTCTTCTCTTTGTTTACAGGTTGAGAGCTGGAAATGTGATTTTTAACTATAGGTATTACAATAATAAATTGCAGAAAACTGAAGGTAATCTTCCTATGGTACAGTATGTTTTAACCTACCTTTTCTTCTTTCCTTGAAGTTGCATGTTTACCTAACAGTTATAATGGGTTTTTGGTTACCCCATACTTTGATTCTTTGTTTCATCGTCTTCTCTGGCATTTGATGATTTTGGCTGCAGTTACTGAAGACTTTTCTTGTCCATTTTGCTTGGTAAAATGTGCTAGCTTCAAGGTTAGACATGTTTCCACTGTATATCTTGTTTCTTTTGATTAACATAGAATGCTAGTTACAACTTTTGTCCTATATTATTTTGTTTCTCAGCTTTTTGATTTATCATTTAGTTTTTGATGCTCAAAAGAATTTTAATCACATAGTTCTTTGTAGGGTCTGAGATGCCATTTACCGTCATCACATGATCTCTTCAACTTTGAATTTTGGGTTGGTAAACTTCTGGACTGTTTGTTGAATTCTTGATAACTTAAGCCTCCTGGACTATACTAATAAGATGGCATTCATCAGGTGACTGAAGAATTCCAAGCTGTAAATATATCAGTAAAAGCTGATATCTGGAGATCTGAGGTCAGATTTTTTTTAACCTTGTGCACTAACTCTTTGAAGAGTTTTAGAAGCTAACTTGCTTGACTAGATATTTGAGCGAGAGAGAATTGTCTATTAAAGCATGCTAACGACTTTAATATCTTCTTTTAGTATCAAATAGGATCAATTTGTTAGTTTGCAAGTCCTAATTACTTTGTGTTCAGGAAGAAATACTGATCTTGTGGTAGATTCCAACTATGAGATTCATATGTTTCCAATAATGAACTTCAATGTATTTGGCTCGTTTAAAATAGTGATTGTTAGAACTTTTTATTCAGATGGTTGCAGATGGTGTGGATCCCAAACAACAAACATTTTCCTTTTGGTAAGAACCTTCACCTTCTTGACCTGTAAGTTGCTTTGGCCTTGTTCCATAATTTTGGAGAATGGGAATACCAGATCAGGCTACTTTGAAATTCAATGTTGCTCCATTTATCTGAATCCTGTGCTATGGCCTATACTGACGTTTTAACTGCTTGTTCAAATATAGCTCAAAGAAACAAAAACGCAAAAGAACGAAGAGCCTTTTCCAAGACAGGAAGTATGTGCATCCAGTGGAATCAGAGTCAAGCTTGCTTGTTGGAACCTATCAGGTTCTTGAGAAGGCTGACGGTACGTCCCTTATGTTTATTATAGACTGCAGTTGATAACCATTTTTGAATTAGATGTGGCTTATAATTTTATTGAACAGTAGCAAATTAGAATGTTGAGAGCAGTGGATGTGTGTGACAGCAACTTTTTAAACAAGAGTATATCATTGCTAGTTGGTATTTTTCATTGGTAAGATTTTGTTTTGGTAGGAAATGGTGACAAGTAAATGAAGGTTTTTTTTCTATATACATGTATTTAGAGGCGTTTTCAACAAAGTTTGTCTTGTAAATTGTGAAAATAATCTTTTTTTTAATGCCTGTAGTAATTCTCATATCGTAACATTTCCTTGCATTGTAACATATGGCAGGCTGACTTCTTAGGAATTTTTCTTAGGATATTTCCATTTATTGTTATCTACTCATTTTCCTCGTACTTTTTTTAAGTAACCAACTTGGTTTGGATGTTTTGTTATTAGGTGTGAAAAAATTACCAAATGTGAACATCAGTGTGCCTGACTGTACAGAACGCATTGCTTGTGATCTGGATGTTGTAGGAGTTTCAGGTGCTGCATTACAGGCATTTCCTGATATTGAGCGTGTCCAATTAGCATCTGGAAACAATCTTACACCTCCTGCCATGCTGCAATTTGCAAAGACAAGAAAATTATCAGTTGAACGATCTGACATCAAAAAGTGTGTATAAAGTCTTGTCTTTTCTTTCATTCTTTTTCATCAACAAAAGCAAGTGTTACCACTAATTACTAAAATTTGCACTTGTCAGACACTTTCAGTTATCAAGCATCAATGTATATGTCAAGTTGTCTGTTACATTAAGATGATAGGAGTTCTATCCTGTTTAGATTGCCACCCCTAGTATTACAGGACATAAGTTTGTACTTGGTATTCCTTTCTTTCATTTCAGTCTTCATTTTAACAGTTCCCTTTTCCTTCCCTCATACTTAGGAGTCTTAACTCTTAAGCCTATATACTGGTTTGCAATGTAGGGTGTCTAGTAAGATAATATAGGTACTTCTTCATCAATTTTTTTATAAACATTTACAGATACATGGACATCTGTTTGATATATTTTTTTAATCTCTAGCCGCAGTCTCCTCCACAAACGTCAGTTTTTCCATTCACATAGGGCTCAAGTGAGTAATGACTTCCTCTTTTAATTAATATTTTATTTTACTTTTTGTCTGTAATTATGTTAGTATTAGAGGATTAGTTACTGTTAATTCATCAACTGAAATTGTTACCTTTTTACGAGATTTGTATTCTTGGCCCTTTTCCAAGTTGATCTGAACAAGATGTCGGGATCCTTTTCCTTCTGGAATGGCTCTTGAAACTATAATGATAGCCTTAATATCAGTGAGGGTCTGTGCACGACTTTAGGATCACTATTTAGTAGTTTGCCTTCATGAAGAAAAGATGTGTGAGAAGATGTGGTTAAAACCTGCCCTTGATAGTGTAAGATAACGAAATTAAAAACATATGCAACTACTCCCCTATGCACAAGGTGCTATGATGAAAATCTAATGTTCCTTGATTATTATGTAAGTCTTCCAAGTTTTTTCTGCAGCCCTTGTTAGCTTTTGCTAGGCTTTTGCTGAATCCTTAATGAGTATGCTGAACTTTAAATTTATTAAAAGAATATGATGAAAGAAACTAGTTTCTGGAAAACAACCCTTCACTTTTCCTCTGTTAATGATATCCATGAACCTCTTGTGTTCCTTATATTAAAATATTTGTAATGTTTAACCTTTTCTATGTTCAGCCAATGGCAATTGAGCAAGTGTGGTCCGATCGTGATAGCGAGGATGAAGTTGATGATGATGTTGCTGATTTTGAAGATAGAAGGGTATGTTGATGCTTACTTTACATGGCTTAACGAAGTCAATATACCATCTATACAGTTGTGACTGGAAACAGCATCTTATGTTGATATTGACTATTTTCAAACAATTGACCATGCAATGTCCTTGAGATTTGCGGTGTTTCAATCACAAAAAGTACAATTTTCAATTGCAGATGCTAGATGATTTTGTTGATGTAACCAAAGATGAGAAGCAAATGATGCACTTATGGAACTCCTTTGTGAGGAAGCAGCGGTGAGCTTCTCTTTCTGCTTTATTGTGGTTTGGTTATTTTCATTTCTGTTGTTGGTCTTTCTCTATTATGCAGATTTTTGGCAAAACCATATTGTGCTTTCTCTTTTGTGGGAGGTTCTTAACAAGATCAATTATATGATTTGTCTACTTGGAGAGATTCTATCTCTCGTATCTGTGAGATAGGAGGATTTCCCAATTCCTTTGTTGGAATTGTTAAATAAGACCTCATTTGAAAACTGGACAGACCTTTTCGGAGTTGTGTGGAAAAGTGGATAAATGGTTGTTACCAAAATATGCTCTTGTAGACATATAACTCCCGATTCATTAGCCCGATGAAATCTTTTATTTAACCACAAGACGTGTTACTATCAGGATTATTTTAAGCTTAAGCTAAGATACTTTTCATTTGCTTGCTGTACTGTGTTGTCTCTCTTGCGTTGTTGTTCTTTAATGGTCCTTGAATCTGAAATCAACCATTACATCTTGGTGAGTGTGCAGCTGCAAAAATCTCTGATGAATTTAACCTGGTAGTAAGAATTTGTGTTAGTTTCTGGAAATTGTATAGTCCTGCCATAAACTCACTCGAAATAAGATCAAGAATGCTTACAAAGATGCCTGTGATCTTACACTTAGCTTCAGTAACTCATCTTTTTCAAGAACGCATTGCTGATGAATTATTTGTAACTATCATTTACTTTTTTTTATTTTAACCTATTCTCCACCTCTGGGTTTTAGGGTATTGGCAGATGGTCACATCCCTTGGGCATGTGAGGCATTCTCAAGATTGCATGGCCAAGATCTTGTCAGAGCCCCAAACCTAATTTGGTATTATATATTCTTCTGTTGACTTTTAATCATATATTGTTGCAGTTTTATATGCTCCGGTTCTTAATTGGAAATGGGCATTAATGTCAGGAGGTTATTTCCTTCACACTAATTTTACATCTCCTATCCTATTTGCTTATGGTCAGGTGTTGGAGATTGTTTATGATCAAACTATGGAACCATGGTCTTCTTGATGCTCGCACCATGAACAATTGTAACATTATTCTTGGACAATTTCAGAATCAGGACTTGGTTCCGCACAACCTCGCCCAATGAGGTCGTAAAATCTATCGGAGCTATTCGAGCTATGGTTTTCTTTTCCTGATACTGATCTTGGGCACCTGGATGTATCATCATAGTTTGCAGGGCATTGTCTGCATTGCAGTGCTTGATGGCAGAAGACCCTTTCTTTGGTTCACCATAATGTTCTACCATGTATCTCTTCACAATAATTCTAACAAAATTTTGAACTATCCCATCATTAGAAGAACATTGAATGGTTGGAATTGAAGTTTATATTGGAGATTTTCAAGCTAGAACAAGTTATAAAGACGTTCTTGTTCTGCAATAATCTGTCAATCGTAAGTGTTATATGCAAATTTTTGCATTTTCTTTTGTTCTTTCAAATTTATGTTGAAATAATCAATATTTTCAAAATTGGACCGGAAGTTAAATTGGTAAGGTAAAAGGATTAAGATTTAAAAGATTCAATTGGTATTAGATTGTCATAAAATTGATTAAAGATTGATTAAAATTGAAGAATTTAAAAAATAATTTTTTTCTTATCGAAAAACGTAAGGTTTAATTGAAAAAAAAAATGAAATGAAAAATAATGGGTTTATTTTGATTAAAAAATTGACTAATTTATAAAAATTTGTCGATTAATTAATAAATTGAATAGTTTTAACAACAAAATTTTTTGATTTAATTTAAATTAATATATCAATTTTAATTAAGCATTTATATTTTCAGCTAATTTATCATTACCAATTAATTATTTATGTCCTAGAGTATTATGTGTTAGATATTTTTCAATTTGGTAGAAAACAATCAATTGTATTTTAACAGTTTTAATAACTTATTAGTTAAGTTAAGTCAATCGTATTTGATCCTGATAAAGATAATAAAGTGATTCACTAAATAATTTGGATCAATAAGTTGAAGTCTAGGAGAAAAATGGACCCCAATTAGTATGAACTAAACTCATATCGAACCTGTGATAGGGAGGCCTAATATTGTTGCTATATATAAAAGGTTAAGATCTCTATGTAATTGTTGTAGCAAATCATGAACGTAGGAATACTCTGACCTGTTCAAAGATTTACGTATACAGAAATTACAAAAAGGCTTTAACGTATTGAGTAAATCCCGTAAAGGTGCCGGTGGATTAAAAGCTTGTTTGAAGTTATGGAACTAAAAACAAGTTTATTCACATTTACATCATTTATTTTCCTTTCACGAATGATTCGAGACCCGTAATAAGGTTCATGTAACTTTTTACATTATGCATTTTTATTAGGCTTTGAAACCCTTGAATGATGATGTAAACCTCTAGTATAGAGCCTAGGTTGAATGACAAAACTAAAAAGTCACGAGCAGCTGGTAGTTTCTTACATCCAAAATTAATGCCAACTCCTTAGCTATTAGTCATGTTCTCGATCCAATCCCACATCAGGTGCTCTTTCTGTTAGAAGTATTGTTGATGTCTTGTAATATATAAAGATGGTGTCGTTTTATTTTCTTCAAAAGCGTTGATTCCTCGACGAACATACGTGTCGGAACAGTTGCATGCAATAAGATGAGACGTCCATAATTTCTATTTATGACGAAATAAAACCAAAACAAAATAGAAATAAGAACAAGAAGACTCAAAAATGAAAACGCTAAACTACATAAAAATACAACAATATACCGAATACTACTAATACATAAACTACAAAAAGTGAAGTACTTTGGTTCGGTGCGTTTTGTCTTTTCCTCACTAAAATTTCTCAGTTCCTTCAACCGACAACTTAAGGATGCTGAATTTGCTCACGAAATGAGTTGTCTGTCCACTTTTAGTTACCTTACAAAACCTCACATGCCATTGTGAATCAACTAAGAGAAGAAGTTCTCTAGTGAGAAACTTCACTTCAAAGATAAAGAAATATTAGTTCCTCAATAAGATAATCCAATGCTATTAAGAGTTGTAAATAGTGTAGTGAAGTTTTGAGCAATGTTCAACGTCAAGGGTGTGTCTCATAATTTGAAATAGTAAAGCAATTGTATGATACTCTACCATTTGAAGTGCTTAGAGATGTTCTAATATTAAAAACCGGACCGAAAATTAAACTGGTAAAAAAAATGTTTGTAGTTTAAAAGGTTCAATCAGTATTAAACTGTTATAAAACCAGCTAAAGATTAAGTAAAATTGAAGAATTTAAAACATGATTGAAAGAGATTGTTCTTAACTATTAAAAAATTTGAAGTTTAATTAAAAAAGATATTGTTAAATGAAAATTAATTTATTTATTTTGATTTATAAGAACTTACCAATTAACAAAAATTGAATGATTAATTAATAAATTGATCAATTTTAACAACAAAGAGTTATTGAAGTAAATCGAACTGGAATGTTGAAGATGATCGAACAAAAAAATTAGACAATTTAAAGTTTTTACGGTTAAACCAGCTGAATTGGTTGAGTTTTTTAATTATAGGTTAAAACTAAAATGTGTATTTAAAATAGTTATTTTATCAATTTAAAATAATTATAATCACTACAAAATATTTTTTAATATGTTTTTGTGAAGTCTAATGAATGAAGAAGTTGAATCTTTGATAAGCAATTAGCGACTATTGATTCATAGAATAATTCTTTGGTATGTATTGAATGAGCATTAAAGATGATCATAGAGATTCAATTCTAGAAGAAGTTTAAGAAGTCTTTCATCAAGAAAAAGGGTTGATGAAATCATTCAAGGTTTGTCATTCTTTTATTTTGATGAATCGTTTTAATAAAATTAGACTTTTTAATTATCTAAAGATGACTTGTTTGTTCATTCATTCAATACTTAGGATTTGTTAATTATTTCTATGAATAAGGTAAAATCTCTTTTAATTTTTGTTTAATTTTTTTCTTTGAATGTTAGAAAGCTCTGCTCTAAACTATTATCAATTGCAATTAGAAGTTAATGACCGTTTAGTTCTACTTCTATTTTTCTGTTGTGAATTTTTGTTTTTGTTTTTGTTTGGTTGAGATTTGTAATATAAAAACTTAAAACAAAAGCCTTTTGGTTGAGATTTGTAATAAAAACTAAAAATAAAAACATGGTTGTAACGCATGGTATTGATAAACGATAAATAGAAAAACTAATAATGTAGAAATGTAGAAATAAAAAAACTAGAAACGAAGAAACTAGAAACGTGAAATGCAAAAGTATAAAAGCCAAAATAAACAAAAAATGCAGATAAACGGTAAATGGGAAAATTAGTAATATAAAAACGCAGAAATAAAAAAAAAACTAGAAATGAAGAAACCAAAAATGCAAAATGTAGAAATGTCAAAGTCAAAGTAAACCAAAAATACATAATAACAAACAATTGGGAATGTAAAAACTCAGATAAACGATAAATAGGAAAACTAGAAACGTAAAAATACAGAAATAAAAATCAAGAAAATTATAAACGCAGAAAAATCATACGTCGATGGAAAATAAAAAACCAAGAAAACTAGAAAAAAATAACACAATATAATTAGAAAAACATCAAATTAGTTTCAAAAACTCACCTACTTAAAAACCTAAGCTTTGGCTTTCTACATGGATAGACAATGGAAACAAGAGATGAGTTAGGGATGTAAAAGAGAGAAAAGAATAAAGAATCAGGAGAGAGAAAAGAGACAATTTGGGATGTAAGAGAAAAGATACAATTTGGGATGTAAGAGAAAGTTGCAAAATATTATAAAAACATATTTTTTAATCTGTAAAGTTTTGTGATTTTTTTATTTTAAAAAAAGAAATGATAACAATATTCAACTAAACACGTTTTAAGGACTTTTTAAAAAAAGAAATGATAACAATATTCAACTAAACACGTTTTAAGGACTTGATTCTTTTTTATAAAACCCACAACAAAAAACAGGAAAAAAAATGGAAACAAATAGGCCGTAAGCAAACTTCTATTTTCTTAATCATCTTCTATTTCTATTTAATTCATGTCAAAATCTCATTCATTTACTACTTTTATCAATCAAATTTGATTACATAGTGAAAGAAGTGCAACAAAACAGTTTATTTGCAATATTATTCTTGGTATTTTAAACTGATAATAGAGTATAAAATTGTTCATCAATGATTCTTTTGTTGGTAGTTTATTATAATTTTCATGATTAAAATAAAATATATTATCATAAATTTTCAACGCCTTTTATCTTAATATATTAATAATTAATTAATTAATTAATTAACCTTGCTAGGATGCCATACATATGCTAGTAGCATAGATTTCTTGCTCACTCTTGATTCAATTAATTATTTTTGAACTCAAGCTATTGAATTTTAACTTTTATATTCAAATTTTAATATTTCTTTTAATTTGTCTTTATGCAGATTTAGTTTCAAACAACAACAACAGCAACACTCAGTATAAATCTCTATGACACGTAGAATCTGGAAAAGTCGAGTAGTACGCAGTCCTATTTTTAATTATTAGAGAGATTATTTTTAATTAAATCACGAGAAGAAGAACACGACGAAAAGAGAAAACATAATAATAATAATAATAAATTTTTATTATTAAAAAATTATGATAATAAAAAATAATTTTTCTTGCACATAATAAATTCAATAGAAGAAAATCAAGTGCCATAAGTATTTACATTATTTCTAAGGCCTCCAAGTCAAATGTAGCTCTTGTGCTTACGCATATACAGCCAACACCTCAATTTAATGAGCACAACTTCAACTAGGTTGTGTAGTTCTGTTTCCCTTTTTCTTACTCATTTAGTCATTTTCCTTATTTATGTTCAATCAAATGAATGTAAATGAATGAATGTAATAATGAGTATATTATTATAAATATACGGAGAAAATGTAGTAAATGAAAGTAATAATGAGTATATTATTATACATATATTACGAGATACAAGGATAATATATTTCTAATACATATCATATATTATGAATAGTATTGTAAAATTAATACTTTAAATTTAAATAACATAATCAATGTTAAAAATTTTTAAAAATACAAATTCGGAAGTTAAATTGGTAAGACAAAAGATTTAAGATTTAAAAGATTCAACTAATATTACATCATTATAAAATTGAATAAATATTAAATAAAATTAAAGAATTTAAAATATAATTGAAAGAGATTATTCCGAAGAATTTGAAATTTAATTGAAAAAAGAGATTATTAAATAAAAATTAATTAATTTATTTTAGTTTATAAGAACTTATTAATTTACAAAAATTGACCGATTAATTAATAAATTGATTAATTTATAACAACAAGATTTATTAAAGTAAATCAAATCGAAAAGCTGAAAACCGAAGTAATGAGTTGAACGGTTCAATTGGCATTTTGATACACATTTATTTTACGGGAGAGTATATGGTTTTGGCCTCTTGCTACTAAATTGAGAGACACCTATTAGCTAATTAGCTGCCATGTAGTGGCTGAGTCAAAGTTGCGAATACCGTATCAGATTTAGTATCAGATTAAGTTCTAGTACGGTACTGTATCGGTACCGGTCAATACCAGGTTTCGTTTCTGTTAATTTTAAAATTTATGAAATAGTCCTTAAAATTTTTAAAATTTGCAAAATAGTCTATTGATATATTGTACTGTTGTACTGTATACTTTACTGTTTACATCAACCCTGCTTCAAAAAATCATATTAAAAAATAATAATCACAATTAATATGAAATAACAATAATTTTAAATATTTCACATATAAATAATAACCACAATTAATATAAAAAAAGACAA
>JAOTBA010000007.1:23268085-23299723 GCA_025629845.1 Erythroxylum squamatum
ATTATGATAAAGTCTTGGAAATGTGACTTGAAAATCATGCACATTAGGTGTTTGATAAAATGCCTAAGTGAACTTGGCTTAGGATTTAAGGCTTTATAATGGTATGCATTGGAAAACACTTTTATGTTACTTAGAGTGAACTTGAATTGTTGCTTAGATTTACATGTAAAGGCCTAATGTGTTTGGATAAAGATGTGCTTAATTATGTTTTGAAAATGAGTAAGTATGGGACTAAAGGCATTAAATGCCTTAGAAAATGCAAAAGAAAAGATAATGTGAATAGTAAGGAAGTAACCCTGTGAGCAGTTTAATGGCCAGATTCTATAGCTTATAGGGAGTGATATTGTGTTTTATACACTTATGTGAGGGTGTATAAACATTAAATTTATATTTAAATAGTAATTTCATTATATGTCTTTTTATGTATAAAGGCTCAGGAGCCGTGAATCAGGGAACTTGTACCAAGGATTGTTGAAGTTAATAGAGTGCACACCTTTTTTTAGGAGAGTTGGGAAAACTATATTTCTCAAATAGGATTAGAACATCCTGAGACAAGCATGATGACTTGTATGTGAAATTTGAACCTAGGCAATGTAAGGCTTTTGTATTTATGAAACGAAACCGTTTTAAACAACTTTGCACTTGGAGTGCAATAGATGCTTTTTATTGCATGAATTAATGTTTTCAATTTTACATATGCATAACTGATTCATATATGCTACGTGTATTTGTCTTTTGGCTTAGAGCCATGGCACAATTCTATTTTATAGGTTGGACCGATAAATAAAGGCATGGTTCCTTACTTGATTTTTATACTTAATAATTGTATATAATTTGTTTTGTGATTGGTGAGGAAACGATTAGTCAATCGTGTGCTAGACACAACTGATTAAGCGACTCACGTACCCTTGACACTGGTACATTAAAGTCGAGTCGTCGTATCGACACCTTTCTACGGGACTTGCGGGTAATTCCACACCTAAGGTCTGGACACCGACGAGGTCATCACCTAGGGTCATGACACTATTGTCAACTATAGTCCGGACTCATCACGGATAAAGTCGAGCCAACACCAAGTATCGATGGGTGTGCATATTAGTTTGGCCGACTAGTGGTGTCACACATGATTGTTTTGACTTATCCTGATATTGATTTTCCTATCGAAATTTGATTGATACATATGATATTTTTATGCTTTTGTATACTGGAATTGGGACCTATGTTCACCGAATGAGTGAGTTAATAGGCTAGGCCTATATAGTTCCTAACCAGTATAGGTTAAGTCATAGGCTAGGCCTATGTGTTTTCTATGTGATATATATTCAATTCATAGGTTATCTACACCGTCTTGGTATGAATCGAATTTTATTTGTGATATAAGTTTTTCTTGCTCACTGAGTACCTAGTGTACCCCCCCTCTCCCCGCTTTCCAACCATGCAAGTTAATTTAGTGAGTTTGAAGCTATGAGTGGATCGCGCGGTCTTTTGACATTTTCGAGGTATTACCGCACGTGATTAGTTCCCTATTTTGTACTTTTATTATCTAGTAGCTCATGAACTGTGTTTATGTAGATACGCTTTATGATTTTGTAAGTTAACTTTTGATTGCCTTGCGTTTTATAAATGACTTTATGTATGAATCTTTTGATACTACTGTTGAGATTGCCTTGAGTGGACTTTAATGTCCTGAAGTTGTGGTTGGGTGTGAATATGTAAGTGTGTTTTAAAATATTTGCAGCTTTTAGGATTTTTAAAACACAACCGTTGTACTGCCCAAATTTTTTCAAAAAAAAAGAATAGATATTCAGTTAACCTTGTATAGTCGGATTAAAGATACCATGAGTGTCCTTAACCCGAGTATGCAGCGGTTGTCATGGGCCCGATGTAGTACCTAATCGTGACATGGAGATATTATTTGTATGGAGAGACATTTTGAATCCTTACAGATCACAAGAGCGTCAAGAATATCTCGACTCAGAAGGAGTTAAACTTAAGGTAGAGAAGATGGATCGAGGTGCTAAAGGATCATAATTGCACTATTGATTACCATCCGAGAAAAGTTAGTGTAGTGACTGATGCTTTGAGTAGGAAAAACTCATACAATAGAACCTAAGACCTTATTACTGTTGGCCAACGATGAAGATGTAGTAGAGTTTTAGTTTGTTACAAGGTATTTGACTTATTAGCAAATTCAGGCAGAGCACCAGGCACCAGTAGGAAAATTAAAACCCTTAGTCATTATGTCTTAAAAGTGGGAGAAAATTTCTACGGATTTTATAGTAGTGTTATAAAGGATCAGACATACACATTATTCAATTTGGATGATTGTGTATATGATAATTGAATCAGCTCATTTCTTACCTGTATAGTGAATACAGGTAAAGCTCAATCCAATAGGCCAACATGATAAAAACAAGTAATATACTAACATAACAAAACAATTAATTATTAATAAAAAAGTTAATATTATATATTAAATATTTATGCATATTTTTTATATAAATAGCAAGATGAGAATATTAAAAAAAAATTATTTCTTATTGTTATAAATAAAAATAAGAAATAACTTGCTTTATTTGTTATTACTGGTATTTAATAAATGAATGAAATAAATAATTTATGTAAAATAACATATTTATTATAATTTTTTTGATAAAATATGATAAATTGTTATGTCATTAATTATTAATACAAATGAATATTTATATATCAAATATTTGCTTATATTTCTCTATAAAAGTAATAAGATGTGAGTATATTAACTCAATAAAATAATAAGTTACAAATTTTTATTTATTATTAGAAAATTTAATGAAATAATTAATTTGTATAAATATGAGTATAAATAAAGTGGATTATCTCATTTATTAATATTATTATATAACAAATAAAAAATTTAATGAAATTTATTATCATATTAAACTAATAAATATATTATTAATAAACATAATTAATTTTAATAAATAAGTAATATATATGAAATAAATTTAAAATAAATGTGATAAATCAATCTATTTGATTCATACCACCTACATGCCAATGTGATAGCTACCAGATCATTCAACTATAAGGATTTCTCGTACCTAAAAAGCACGCAACTCTTTGAACAGGGTTACTTTTGGCCATATCATTCAACTATAAGGATTTCTCGTACCTAAAAAGCACGCAACTCTTTGAACAGGTTTACTTTTGGCCATAACGTCTTCTATACGGGGGTATGAGAAACCAATTTAGGTTTATTAAGCTCCAACCACTTGTTTTACTACTTTGGTTGTACCTTCACTCCAATCTGCTAAGGAGTTTGACTAGGTGGAAATATCACTTCATGAAAGTCGCAAAAGTTTGAGTTTGGTTTTTCATTCATATCAAAACTAGATTATTCAGCAAAAGAATTAAATCAATATTCTTAGCTTGTACCCTTTGTTATGTTAAAGGCGTGCAAGGACCAGAAAAGGTTCAAAAGATGCATGGAAATTCCGAGACCTTGTCACCAAAATCTCCATGGATCCTTATATGGAGGTACATAGTCATTTGTGGGAGGAAGAAGGCGAAATGAGGCCACAGTTCTTTGCAGGTAGGGTCCCATCTGTGTTGTTGGAAATTCGATTTCTATTATGCTGCCAAATCTTAGATAAACATGAAGTATAAAGAATTCAAAACACAATAGAGGAAGGAATATACCTTTTCCCATTGTTTGCTCAGGGTTGAAGCATTCAAAGTGTAGAAATAACCTGCAATGTGTTAGTTGAACAATGGGATCAAGATTGTTTAACACTAAAATCAAAGAAATAGACTAAAAGGATTAAGAAAGGTAAGTTTAGATTCTACAGGTTGACAGATGCCAAGCAAACACAACTGCCACTTTAGAAATTTAGGTCTTACCTGTTTGGTTGAATAGCACGTGAAGATGATTTTCCAGAATTAATTACAATATTCCTAGCAGTTTAGCAAAATATTTACTGCGATATTGCGATAATGGCATAAGAATTAAAGCAGCCGCCAGCTCAGAAATTGGAACAAATTCTAAGGTTCCTACCATCACGTTCTGCTGTTGAAGCAACATAATGTCGATAAAGGTTTGACTCTTGATCCTGCAAATGCAATACCATGGCATGAAAAACCCATAGTACAGCAATCTTTCAAAAAACAATTACAGTCGAGAAGAAAAAGCTTACAATTCTAGTAGGTGATTTCCGTACAATGTATTCATAATACCAGTATAGCTCTCCATCAACCTGAAGATGGAAAAGAAATAAGACATGGTATTTACGAGAGCACACGAAGTATGCACATCAATTCACATTATGTACATATGACTGCAATAGTAAGAAACAAACACCAAGTCTCTCATTTATAGGATAAGACAATGCAAGGGAAGGATTTAAACTTACTACACTGGTATGTGCATCAAGAACTGAGCTCTCAGCCATTCGCTGACTTGAGGTGACTCTCTGCCAAAAGGAAAGGAATTGTCCAATTGTTCTCATGATAGTTCCAAACAAATTCAATATCGCAATTACTTCTGCTGAAACTGAGGGCTTCTAAACAGATATCACATAAATTACCAAGGCGGATTTGTCAGATAAAACAGAATCAGCAACATCTTTTGCAGTCCAGTCACTCTTGTCTTTGGATTTTATGAATTGAGAATTTGGAGGACATACCTGTTAACAGGATAAAATCATACTTCCTCCCAAAAGTACCTGCTGGGGTCACACGTATCTAAGATATGGCTACATATATATATGTATGTATATATATATTCCTACCATCACTGAAATAATGAGGTTATCAATGATATCAACACGCTCTGACACAATGCGAAGGCGTGCATCCGCTGCATTGATTGAAATCAAAAGTAAGTCGGTCAAATGCCCGGCACTAATTATAATCGAATCAGGAAACAGTTCACATTACAAAAATAATCACTATGTTCAATTGGAAGGAAGATGGCTTACGTGATAGTGGTGCAGCTGATGAATAGCGCTCTGGCTTTCTAGATTCCACCCTAGAAAGAGAATTAAAACCACCATCAGATTCCCAGTAATGATAAGGACATGAGTTAGGGTAAACAAAAGGACTTGGTTTTAAGTACATATTGACACTTGACGTCTTGGTACTATTAGACACTTGCATATGAGACACTTGACGTCTTGGTACTGAATAGCTTTTGCATCAGAATTTGCAGAATGAATTTTAAGTACATATGAGACATTTGACGTCTTGGTACTACCAAATGTTTAGTGAAGTAGAGCGAGTGATGATCTAAGAGTAAAAACTCCACTAATATGGCTATAAAAATGTAATGGTAGTTCCAGATAAATTGATTTCCATGTAAGAGAAGTTTCTATACGCACGCCGCTTATCAGCCATGACGCAGTGATGAGAGTAAATGCTCTGGACTGAAAAAAGTTGAAGTTGGAATGAAGTAGTTACCATTTGAAAATAAAATGTTTAGAAGACAACTCCACAGGATAGGAGTAAGTACACGCATTAATTTCATCAACCAGCGAAGCCATTTTAAGATCTTCCTCAGAAAGAGCCAAGGACCCTGCAATAGAACTCATTTCATAGTAGAAAGAAATGGTAAAAGAAGAGCGAAAACTATGAAAGAAATGGTAAAAGAAGAGCGAAACTAAGGGGAAAAAAAAAACAAAAATCGTATCAGGAATATCCCATTCGCAATCATACAACTGCTCCAACACCAGCACCACAACTAACATGCTGCAGGCTGTTTATAAAAATTGAAGGTACTATTCAAAATCAAAGATTAGCCATCTAAGCAAAGCAAACTATAAAGGAAAACTGACTCAGAATCTGAAGAAGTAATGATAAGAAAAGAAAAGGAGAAAAAGGATGAACATACCGGAACACAGGAAATCTACGGATAATGAAGTAAAGAAACCAGAGGCAATCAAATCCCTTCTGCTAAACTCAATCTGGCAAGCCGATTTGGAAGCGAAAGAAGAAGCAGCACAAGGGCATCCTTTAAGTTTCACTTTTAATTTGCATTTCTTCTGGTTTAGTACGCTCGTCTGGTTCCTTTAAGCCCATCAACAAGATAAATTCAGATAGCTGTTTAGATAATTGCATATAACAACCAAAGAAAAAATTCATGGCTGCACCGCACAGAGAGAACCTGAAGAAATGGTGATGGTGGTGGTAGGAGTTGAAAAGAGAGAGGGAGGCAACAAGTACTACAGCCATGGCCTTCCTCTTCCGCTGTTATGTAAGTTGAGCAGGTGTAATACTAATAGTCCTCATCCACTTTGTACTAGCCAATTACCTAAACGCTATGAAAATATTACTAAAATTGTGTTGGTTCTTTATTTTTTAATTTTGTAGTATTGATAAAATCTTCATAAATACTTTTTTAAGTTGACATTTTATTTTTTTTTCTTTGTATGAATTAAATTATATGTGATTTTAATTAAACTTTGTATCAAATATAAATACAGTTTCCACTCCAGAAAAATCTTATTAGTAATTTTCAATATTATGCAGGAATAAGGATTATTATTCAAGAAATATGGTATTTACGAAAAGAAAAACTTGAAAAGATTTTTCGCTAATGATCATACTTAGAGTCAATCATCGTTATGGAATGGAAGATATTAAAATTAGCAAGTCATATATAAGCAGTTTTACTTATTGTCTCTTTTTTCCTTCGCTTTATCTATATTTTATAAATCTTTTAATTGGTATTTTCAAAGATTATAATTCAAGAAATGATAGAATTTTATCATAATTGTGGACTAGCATAATAAAACAATGTGATCAAGACGCAGAGGATTTACTACTGCTATTCCAAACCTTAATCAGCAAAAGAACACGTACAGTTTTCAATGGGGCGACTGTATTTAAAGGTTGGCTAGCAGTAGGGCCTCCTGTGCTTTCTAATACATGGGCCAAGCCTACCCATCATAGCAGGCCCATGGACACAGGCCCAATGACACGTTAAGGAGAGAATTACCATTGACATCTAATTAATCGGGGTTTGTACACAATTATGTTTATTATGCTAGTCCACAATCATGATAAAATTCTATCATATATGCTACGATTTTTCGTCTACAATTAGAAATCTTATCTTACATCTTCGCTAAAAGTCTAAAAGAATGTAAAGATTAAAACTGTACCAACTCTATTACAACTTACAAGAACCTATCTCTAAATTATACATACTACACTTTCTTCCAAAGAAAAGAAATAAGAATTTATCTATCAGCACTAAAACGGAATGGGGCCTGTGGATGAATCCTTTTCACAATTGCATTCAATATAAATTATTATTTTTTGCTTTGGGTCTTTGTGGAGTTAGGGGAAGAAAAGTCAAAAAGACAAAAAGTAGTATGATGAAAAAGCCAAAATGATAGAAAAATCTGAATAAAAAAAAGTCAATTAAGTATGTAGTTTTTATCTCTCTATTTGTAGGCTTTCATTTAAAAAAGTCATGAGCTCAAATAATAGTAATCTTAATAAAAATAGATGAACTCAGATTTTATTTTTATTTGATATCTTAATATACCTATAATTTTTATGTTTTTTTTGCCATCAATTAAATTAATGAGGGCAAAATTTTAATTTTTTTATGAAATAAAAATTAAAAATAATAATTTTAAATTAAAATTTTTTAGATGCAGTGAGGCACTTCATTGTGGCTCCGTCCATGCTTGTGTACGGAGCATAGAGACTATTTAAAAGCAAGGTTTACATTCTTCATATGTCCATCATATATTCAGTTCTGCTCTGAATTGAAAGATGTGTGTTAAAAATCTCACATTAAGTAAGTAAAAAATGTCAAAATAAATTTATAAATGTATGACAACCTTCTCTTTTTAAAGTATCTTTTAGGATAAAATTAAGCTCCAATTTATCATTCGGGGTAACCCGTTCCTGTATAAAATCTGACTAACAGAGTCCTAAGTTTCTAGGTCTGCAAGTTTCATGGGAAACAACTAAATTCGAGCCATTGACGAGCTAAGTTTGTCTTAAAAATATGTAACACAGTTGCAAGTCTAAATTGCAGTCGATCAACTCCGAGTCTGACCCAATTCTTGAAAGTACCTACTTATGAGATTCAATATGCTTTGGCACATGATCATAGTCTCTTAGCAGGTCAAAGAGAGTTTATTTAGTTGACTGTAATGTAATCTAACTGTGGAAGTTAGTTGTGGTACTGCGCGTGATTACCAACGTCGAACTTGTCATGTTTTGGTTTAAGAATTCCCTGATCAGACGTAACATCCAAAAAGAACATAAACAACATTATTAATCCCCTACGGTTTGATAAACTAGTTGGAAACAACATTACGAATTTTGAGCCAGCAACAATCTGGAACTCGCTTAAGACTACTTGGACATATGTTTAGTTGGAATATATTACATATTATTAGCTTTAAAATAATTCACTAGAACAAATAATTTAGAGATAATGTATTTAAAAGTGTTTAATCTTTTGAATTTTTAAATTTAATATCAAATTTTTAATAAAAATTTCAGTTCAATAACTAATTTTTAGAACTGTCTAAAAAAATTATTAAAAGGTTGTTTCTACCGATATGACATAGCTACTAAATGACACGTAAATGTCCATTTATTATTCTCATCCGTAAAAATGATGTTTTAACCTAATTTATAAAAAATTTGAAATTTTAGTTTTGAAATTGAAAATTTTACAAAATTTGGCATTAGATTGAAATTTTTTTAAAAGATTTGACACTTTTAAATTTATTATCTCATTAATTTATAATTTTTATTATATATATTCTATGATTTGTTCAGTACGCATTCAACAAAAAGTAATAATAAATTATACAAATATTTTTTTTAATAAAGCAACATTAACTTTTATGTGTTTCACTGAAAATATTCTTTCTAACAACAACATTCAATAAAAACTCCACTAACACGTAAAATTTGGAGAGATTTAGTAGTACTCTGTCTTATCTCTAAACCTCTAATTAATTGAGAGACTATTTTCAAAATGAAAATATTCTTCCGTTATTGAAAAATCCATCCCAAAATTGATCTTTTCCACTTAGCTGTCAAAAGGAACCTATTCCAAACACACGGAGTTAGGATTGTGGGTCTTTCTCATTTTCTTAATCATTTAGTTTAAGTCTTAATATGAAAAATAAAATGTAAGATTTTTTATTAATAGAAGTTATGTAGTTTAATTATAAGATTGTTTACTAAAATATAATAGATGATATCATTTTCTAGTAGTAATTAGTAACATTTTTTTTGAAATGGAGGTACTCGCAACCGCTATTCTTTGGATGTGCACTGAGTAAACCTCCAGATCGACGCAATAGCTTGCAAATTACGTCAACCGGGTACTCTGCACTAGGTAAACCCTATATGACAAGCTCGATCGAGATAGTGTAGGTAGGGGATTCGAACAAAGGACCTTTTGACCTCATACTCCCTCACTCCACCAACTCGGCCACCCCCTAGGAGGCTAGTAACAGTTAATTACAATTAGATTGATTCTACATGATTTCACTATATAAAATTTTGTGAAAAATAAAATTTGATAAATAGTAATATAATTTTTTTAATCATTTAATTAAAATTTTCAATTGAGAAATGGATTATAAGAGACGTTATGTACTTTAAGGGTAAGGTAAATATAATATATGTTGTTTTGCTCTAAATACTATGAAAAAATGTGATTACAAAGGTTCTTATAATTTGATAAATAATCAAATAAACTCTTTTTTAGGTTTTAATAAATTAAACTATGATTGTTGGCCAATTTATAATACAATATAATTATGAATAAGTAGATAAATTAGAGTTTATTTAATTAATTATCAAATCTAATGTTTTCAAAACCACATCGAAAGTTAAATTGGTAAGACAATAGGTTTAAAGTTTAAAAGGTTCAATCGGTATTAAACCATCATAAAATCCGTTAAAGATTAAACAAAATGAAGAAAATAAAAAATGATTAAAAAAGATTTCATTTACTTATAAAAAATTAAAGTTTAATTGAAAAAGAGACTATTAAATGAAAATTAATTGATTTATAAAAATTGATTAGTTTGTCAATTAATAAATTGGTGAATTTTAATAAAAAATTATTAAACTAAATTGAACTAATAAATTAAAAATTAAACTGAAAAATTGGACATTTCAAATTTTTTACTATTGACTATTAGACTGATCGAATCGGTTTAGTTTTTAAAACAAATCACTTTCCAATATAAATACAAATCATAGAGAACTTGAAGAATAGTAATATATTATCATTAGGCAATGTAATTAATCCTAATTATTAATTACTTAGACTTAACAAGTTTACTATAAATAGATAGAGACGAGTGATGATTAATGATTACACTGTAAAAGCTTCATAACAACAGTATATAATTACCATTCGATTGCTGATGTGAACTGCTACAAAAGGAACTCTTTATCTTTGGAGGTTTGCATGTCAAAATCTCATTCATTTCCTACTTTTATCAATCAAATTTGATAAAAAGTCACGAACAGCTGGTAGTTTCTTACATCCAAAATGCCAACTCCTTAGCTATTAGTCGTGTTCTCGATCCAATCCAACATCAGGTGCCCTTTCTGTTAGAAGTATTGTTGATGTCTTGTAATATATAAAAGATATAAAGATGGTGTCGTTTTATTTTCTTCGAAAGCGTTGATTCCTCGACGAACATACGTGTCGGAACAGTTGCTGCAATAAGACGACACGTCCATAATTTCTATTTATGACGAAATAAAACCAAACAAAATAGAAATAAGAACAAGAAGACTCAAAAATGAAAACGCTAAACTACATATAAATACAACAATATACCGAATACTATTAATACATAAACTACAAAAAATGAAGTACTTTGGTTCGGTGCGTTTTGTCATTTCCTCACTAAAATTTCTCAGTTCCTTCAACCGACGACTTAAGGATGCTGAATTTGCTCACGAAATGAGTTGTCTGTCCACTCTTAGTTACCTTACAAAACCCCACGTGCCCTTTTGAATCAACTAAGAGAAGAAGTTCTCTAGAGAGAAACTTCACTTCAAATATAAAGAAATATTAGTTCCTCAATAAGATAATCCAATGCTAGAGTTGTAAATAGTGTAGTAAAGTTTTGAGCAATGTTCAACATCAAGGGTGTGTCTCATAATTTGAAATAGTAAAGCAATTGTATGATACTCTACCAGAAGTGCTTAAAGATGTTCTAATATTAAAAAAAAAATATAAATACTCAACAATTAAAACCAATGTTTTAAAAACCGAACCGAAAATTAAACTGGTAAGGCAAGAGATTTACGGTTTAAAAGGTCCAACCAGCATTAGACAGTTATAAAATCAACTAAAGATTAAATAAAATTAAAGAATTTAAAACATGATTGAAAAATGTTGTTCTTAACTATTAAAAAATTTAAAGTTTAATTAAAAAGGATAATGTTAAATGAAAATTAATTAATTTACTTTGGTTTATAAGTACTTACTAATTAATAAAAATTAAATGATTAATTCATAAATCGATCGATTTTAACAACAAGAGTTATTAAAGTAAATCAAACTGGAATGTTGAAGACAGAACAAAAAAATTAGACAATTCAAAGTTTTTAAAGTTAAACCGGCCGAACTGGTTGAGTTTTCTAATCATTAATTAAAACTAAAATATGTATTTAAAATAATTATTTTATCAATTAAAAATAATTATAATCACTATGAAATATTTTAAAGCATATTATTACGTTTAAAAACAGAAATCTCAATTTTAATATGTTTTTGTGAAGTCTAATGAATGAAGAAGTTGAATCTTTGATGAGCAATTAGCGACTATTGATTCATAGAATAATTCTTTCGTATGTATTGAATGAGCATGCAAGATGATGATAGAGATTCAATTCTAGAAGAAGTTTCACAAGTCTTTCATCAAGAAAAAGGGTTGATGAAATCATTCAAGGTTTGTCATTCTTTTATTTTGATGAATCGTTTTAATAAAATTAGACTTTTTAATTATCTAAAGATGACTTGTTTGTTCATTCATTCAATACTTAGAATTTGTTAATTATTTCTATGAATAAGGTTTAATTTTTGTTTAATTTTTTTCTTTGAATGCTGGAAACTCTAAACTATTATCAATTGCAATTAGATGCTAATGAACCATTTGGTTCCACCTATATTTTTTTGTTGTGATTTTTTGTTTCTGATTTATGTTTTTTATTAAAAAATAAAAACTTGTTTGGTTGAGATTTGTAAGATAAAAACTTAAAACAAAAACTTATTTGGTTGAGATTTGTAATAAAAATTAAAAATAAAAACATGATTACAATGCATGGTATTGATAAATGATAAATTGAAAAACCAATAACGTAGAAACGCAGAAATAAAAAAACTAGAAACAATGAAACCATAAACGCGAAATGTAGAAATGTAAAAGCCAAAATAAACAAAAAAACGCAGATAAACGGTAAATAAGAAAACTAGTAATATAGAAATGCAAGAATGAAGAAACAAGAAATGAAGAGACCATAAATGCAAAATGCAGAAACTTAAAAGCCAAAATAAACCAAAAACACATAATAACAAACAATTGGAAATGTAAAAACGCAAATAAATGATAAATAGGAAAATCAGAAACGTAGAAATGCAGAAATAAAAACCAGAAAAATGGTAAACTCAGAAAAATCAGACGTTGATTGAAAATAAGAAATCAAGAAAACCAGAAAAAATAATACAATATAGTTAGAAAAATATCAAATCAGTTCACCTGATTAAAAGCCTAAGTTTTTGCTTTCTGCAAGGATAGAAAATGTACGTAAGAGATGAGTTAAAGACGTAAAAGAGAAGAAAAGAATAAAAAAGTAAGAGAGAGAAAAGAGAAGAGTTTAGGATGTAAGATAAGATAGAATTTCTATATAAAAAGGAAGTTTATAAGAAGAGGAAGCATAAACGGAAAGATCTTTTTTAATATGTAAAGTTTTTGTGACTTTTTTATTTCTAAAAACAAGAAATGATAATAATATTCAAGCAAACACGTCTTAAGAAGTTTTTTTTTTTTATGAAAACCACAACAAAAAGCAGGAAAAAATGTAAACAACCTAAGCAAACTTCTATTTTCTTAATCTATTTCTATTTAATTCAATGAAATTTCTTAAGGTTTGCATGTCAAAATCTCATTCATTTCCTACTTTTGTCAATCAAATTTGATTACATAGTGAAAGAAGTGCAACAAAACAGTTTATTTGCAATATTATTCTTGGTATTTTAAACTGATAATAGAGTATAAAATTGTTCATCAATGATTCTTTTGTTGGTAGTTTATTATAATTTTCATGATTAAAATAAAATATATTACCATAATTTTTCAAAGCCTTTTATCTTAACATATTAATGATTTAATTAATTAATTAATTAACCTTGCTAAGATGCCATACATATGCTAGTAGCATAGATTTCTTGCTTACTCTTGATTCAATTAATTATTTTTGAACTCTAGCTAATGAATTTTAACTTTTATATCCAAATTTTAATATTTCTTTTAATTCGTCTTTATGCAAATTTAGTTTCAAACAACAACAACAACAATACTGAGTAGAAATCTCTCTGACACGTAGGATTTGGGAAAGTCAAATAGTACGTAATCCTATTTCTAACTATTAGAGAGACTATTTTTAATTGAATCACGGGAGGAACAAGAGCGAAAAGAGAATTTATTATTATTATTATTATTATGAATTATGATAATAAAAAATAATTTTTCTTGCACATAATAAATTCAATGGAAGAAAATCACGTGTCATACGTAGTTACATTACTCCTAACCCTAAGGCCTCCAAGTCAAATGTAGCTCTTGTGCTTACGCATATATAGCCAACACCTCAATTTAGTGAGCACAACTTCCACTGGGTTGTGTAGTTCTGTTTCGCTTTTTCTTACTCGTTGTCCTTATTTATGTTCAATCAAGTGACAAAACACAAAGACCATAACATATATACCTTAAAATTGGCTAAGCTAGCAAAATTCATGGCATTGTCAACTACATTGTAAAGTGTAACATTTTTTTTAACATATTGTGTTTTTATACGGAGAAAATTGTAGTGAATGAGAGTATTAATGAGTATATTATTATAAATATATTACTAGATACAAGGATAATATATTTCTAATACATATCATATACTATGAATAGTATTCTAAAATTAATTATACTTTAAATTTAAATAACATACTCAACCAATATTAAAATTTTTCAAAAATACAAACTCAAAATGTTTGATAAACCCTAATACTTGTGTATTCTAAAAATATTTAGAGGTACGGTTGTGTATTTTTCGATGTTTTAAAAATCGAATCGAAAGTTAAATTGGTAAGACAAAAGATTTAAGATTTAAAAGGTTCAACCAATATTAGATCGTTATAAAACTAAAGAAAGATTAAATAAAATTAAAGAATTTAAATTATAATTGAATGATATTATTCTAACCTGTCGAAGAATTTGAAGTTTAATTAAAAAAAGAGATTATTAAATAAAAATTAATTAATTAATTTTAGTTTATAAGAATTTATTGATTTACAAAAAATACCCAATTAATTAATTAATTGATTAATTTTTAATAATAAATTTTATTAAAATAAAATAAACAGAAAAATTAAAAATCAAATTAATAAGCTGAAAGGTTCAGTTGATATTTTGATACAGATTATTTTACGGGAGAGTATATGGATTTGGCCTCTTGCTACTAAATTGAGAGACACCTATTAGCCTGAGTATCTATGCCTCAACACGCGTAACAGGCATCTTTACTTCGTTTCCGCCGTTTTGCAATTCCTTCGTCGTATCATATCCACGTGTGGTTTCTCATGCAAACTTTTGACCTTCTCCCCATTTTGCCCCCGCTTTCGATGACCTAAAGTCCGTCACTAACGTTTCCATCTAACCGTCAAGTCGCGCGCGGCTTCGATTCTCTGCTGGCGGAAACAGTTTATGTCACATCATTTGACTCTGTTATCCGTTGGCCTCACTTGTGCTTTTGGTTAGACTGGTCCCACCGAACTAGGATTCTGCTTAATATTACTTTGTCCTATTCTGTACATTGAATCTCAGCCACCTATTTATGTGAGCTTCGTGTTTATTTATGTGAGTTCCGTATAAATGAATTGTTAAGATTCAAATGGACAAAATATGACAGGGTAATACTAGACAAAGAATCCAAACTCGATCCCACCGTATCCAGTGGCATAAATGGAAATATTGCTTTCATTGTTCATTGAAATCCTAGTTCAACTAAATTCAAGTTAGAAACCTCGAATTGATTTAGATGCACTTGTTTCATAATTTCACAAACTAAATTGTGGGTTGAATGTGAGTTATGATTACATATTAAATAAGTAAAACCATATTCTTTTTCGTGTTAATTCTAATATTTAATTTATCTCTTTAAAATTAATAATACACTTCTTAAAATTAATTATTGTAATAAATTTAATGATTATCCATTACATAAATTGCATAATTAAATTTAAATCTATTTTAAAAATGATTTGTAAATATGTTTGTTTGATATAAAAATATAATATTTTACATTTTATAAGAAAACATTTTTAATAAATTTAATTTATTCTAAATTATTATAATACTAATTTCTTTGTTAACTCTTTTATGTTAGATAGAGATAAAGTTACGTAATTCTAGACCTCCTAAATATCACGTATCAAAGAAATTTTTACTAAGATATTATTATTGTTAGTATGCTTGTTCTAAAATTAATGTTTTTTTAAAGATAAATTAAAATTTAAAAATGCAACTTGCTTATATATACATGCATTAACCATTTGTGAATTTTTAATTTTCTTTTTTTAAAACTGGGTTAATTATCATACTAACTAAAATCCAGGCATTTCCTTCCAAGTGAGTAATCATCCAAATAAAGAGAAGGTACTTAAGAAATGGGACGGGATCCTCTGTTCATTTTACTTTGTCCCCATTTTGTTCCGTGAATCTTAACTATCTATTTATACGGGACTCACATAAATAGATGACTAAGATTTATGAGACAGGATAGGGACCGGTACAATGGAAAGAGAATCCTGACAATAAGAAGTGACTGAAACAAATAGGATACTCCTCGGAAGAAGAAGAAGAAAAATTGTCTGACATAAGATGATTAATGGCAGAGTGAAGAGCTTCTCTGCTCCCCTACTTCAGATTTACCAAACAGGAGCTAAAGGTCAGATTAAGGACTTCAATAACTCAAGATTGGTTAAGAAGAGTTAAAAACTTTAAGCAATCTTCACTTCACTGCTCTATAAATGCAGCTTTATCTCTGAAACTTCCCTTCATCACTTCTCAGATTCTCTTCTCCTTTCTCTTTCCTTGAAGCTTCTTCCCCTTTTAGCTCTGTAGTTAGATTGATCTTTCTTTGGTTTTCCAGTCATGTTGTAAGTGGAATATTTGAAGCTGACCCAGGTACTCATTTAGTGTCTTCTCCGATATGCAACGTTTCACTAATTAAGTCGATACATTCTTGAACATGCATAATCTCTTAATCTTCATATAAGAAATTTTGGATATTTTAAGGTTGGAACAGCAGTCACAAGCCTCTTTAAATGCAAGCAATTTGAACTATCAGTCTCTTTCCCTTCAAAAAAGCTAAAAGAAAACGAAAACGAAAAATAAATAAGAAGAAAACAAGATGTTTAAAGGAGTGAATCCCTATGGTTACAACAGTGGCAACGATTTCGACGACCACCCCTTCACTAGCAGGAAGACCTCAAACGGCTTCGTCCAACAAGAGGACATCGACGAGATGATCTATGGCTCAGATGAATTCCGCATGTATGGCTACAAGATCAAACGGTGTCCAAGGATGTACACCCACGACTGGACGGAGTGTCCCTTCGCACACCGCGGCGAGAAGGCGACCCGCCGCGATCCACTGAAGGTGCCATACTTGCCGATCGCTTGTCCAATGTTTCGCAGCGGAGCATGCACCAAAGGAGACCTGTGTCAGTACTCACACGGCGTTTTCGAGTACTGGCTCCACCCTGCTCGTTACCGTACACGTGCATGCAACGCAGGACCTTTTTGCCAGCGAAAGGTTTGCTTCTTTGCTCATACTCCAGCACAAATCAGGCGTAGGAAGAAGATCGAGTGCCCTTTTGTGTACAGGCCGAGAAATCTGATCACAAGTGCAAATGGGTACAGATCAGCGAGGTATTTGTCAAGCTACCAAGAGGGTTCCTCATCATTATCATCAAACTCGCTGTACGGACCGTCGTCCATGACGCTGATGATGGGTGGTGGGAGTTACATTGAAGGGGTGTCAGAGTTTTTGAGCAGTATGACGGATATGAATCTTACAAAACGTTATCAGGAACAAGCAAGAAGTAGAAGAAGCTCTGAACTTGATGAACTCTACTATCCGGATTTCCCAGAGGTTGATTGGGTTTCAGACTTGGTGCAGTGAGTGGAGAACTGATCTGGAATCTGGAGCAAAAGCCTAAGTTAGGTACAGTTTGGTGTGTGTAAGGATGTCAGGTTAGTGTCTGGATTCATCATCTGTTTCACTCCTTAAATCTCCATCTTTCCTATTCTCTTACTCGTCGTGTATGGTTTTGTGTCTATGTCTGCATGTCTGTATACGTGTATGCATTGTCTTTGTTGGGTTCTGCAAGTGTAAGTAAAGTATCTGAAAGTTACCTGCTTTATTGCTGTAGTTTATGATGTATGAAAGCTAACAAGACATGGTATCAAAGTAAGATATTGTTGTCCCTATGTCTCTCCCTGAACTTTCGTTTCAGGTGGTAAAGAAGCCAGATCTTCTTCTGTTCCTTTGAACTTTCTAATATGATTGTGACCGATAGATTTAGTTAATTTGACACTTACCTGAAGTGGACATGATGGTTATGCTAATTAATTCTCTATAAGATATTGTGAGTTTGTTATAAATAGCTAATTGATTATGCATCTAAAAAGTTCTAAAAATGCACAAATTTACTCTTAACTAATAAAAAGGTTTTTTTTCGGTTAGATCTGCATCAAAAATATATATAATAAAAGGTACATATTAAAATAATATTGTAATAAAAAATACAATAATAATAATAATAGACGTAATATAATAATAACAATAAAATAAATAACTATGTACAAATAAAAGTATAAAAATAAGTATAAAAATAAGTAATACTATAAATGCATAACAAGGTAAAGATTCAAAGTAAAAGATAAAATAAGTAAATAAATACACGAACAAGAAAGAAGATAAATAAGTAAATAAAACAAACAAGTTATTATAAGAAAATATTTAGACTAAGTAACTACCAATTTAAATAATTAGTGGTTAATTACTTATTTCCCTAATTTGACTTTTTTTTTTATTTGAAGAGGGTTGTCTGGTGGTTGTCGTAATACGACGGGCTGAAGCGTAATTCCAAGTTTCAAGTGAAGGAACCTCAATCGCCAAGCAAACAATTATTGAATAGCTATTTGTACCAATTGAGAGTGTAGCCTTGCATATAGAACGAAACCATGTCGACACGCTGCTCTGTTGGAAACTGGTAATAGAAAAAATATTGGTTGGCTTGGAATAGCTAATCCAAAGCCGTCAAAGAATGCGAAATTTAGTTTAGGCGGTTTAGTATTGGTTTGATTGGAGGGAGTGGGTGTGGGTGGTGGAAATTGAGGTGATGATGGATCGGGAAAAGTGGTGGAAGCCAATGGGTTGTCGTGACCTAGTATGTCAAAGTTTTCTGCTAAGGGTCATTAGTTTCAGCAGAGTCATATCATTCTTGATCACTGTGATAGTAATCACATATATTCCAACATTTCAACTCAGATACTGCGTGTATGCAAAGAAGAATTGAAAATAGAAGAAACATATATGCTTGTGTCTGAAGAAATGTCGAAGAAGGAGACGAGAGGCTCTCAAAGGTTTGAGTTTCAGAAAACAAAAGCCTCATTCACGTGACATGTTTCAGCTGAAGTTAAGTGACTAAATCACTCCCACGTGATTCACTATTGAAATCAGAAGCAACACATTCAAAGCACTGCTGTGTTGTCTTATTTTTACATAAGCATTTAAATGACATATAAAATGCAGCAGCAATTTAAATGGGCAGACATGAAAACGCACAGCATCAGAGGGAGTCATTAAACACTCACGTGAGGCACATGTCAATGAAGCCAACAACACATCCGAAAGCACCTTCTCCATCTTCAGCAGATATAAAAGCCAGGCAGAGACATAAGGACAATATACAACACAGAAACTTCAATCTTCAATTCTTCTGGTATTCAGTTGAGTGAGTGAGAAAATCAGAGGGAAAAAAATAGTCAGAGAGTGCTAGAGTACTAACCTTGGGTACTGAAGAGTTTTGAGACTCTTTTGCAGGTGTTCAAGTGGAACACTCATATCTCTGTATTATCTTCTTCTGTACATTTTCACATAGTGAAATTTCCTACACCACCATAGGTGGGAACCTTGGACGTAGATAGTGTATCACTATCGAACCAAGTAAAACATCTGTCTTCTTTAATTTCCAGCAAGTTTACATATGCAAAATTGACAAGCTTTATCAGTATTTGTGTTTGAAAGATAACAGAGCAGTAAAATCCCAACAACATTTACAATATGTTTTTTTTTTCAAATGTTGGATGTAATCCATGTTATGTGAGTAAAGTGTTAGTATTGTCGGCTATATGATTAGGTCTAAGTCACCTTCTGATGTGCTTTTGTTGGCAGAGGAAATAACAATGTTTGCTGAAGTTATGGTCAATAAAACAAATGAAATATAAGAAAATAAGAGTGGATAAATTTTAATTTGTCAATTATTACCAAAAAATATTAATAAAATGAGAATTTAATAATATAAAAATTTGTGATAAAGAAAATAAAGAAAACAATAAAAAGAGTTTATTAACAAAATGAACTCTAGTTTATGTTGCTTCCAACTTTGAAATTACAATTAATTATCAGTACAATAATTATTTCCACTACAAGAAAAATATAACTTACTGACGGAACATTACCGACCAAAAAATTACCATAGTAAATTAGTGATAGAATTTGATTATCCGTCGGTAAAATTGTCAAAAAAATGGCATTTTATGGCATACAAAATATATGTCAGTAAAGGTGGAGGGAAATTATCCTCGAAGGTCGTCATAAAAATTGGCAGCAATGGTTGGTGGCAAAATAACCATCCAGGGTGCACCAATGGAATGTACTTTCCGTCTGTAAAAATTAAAGTTAAACGTTGTCCTTGGGTCTTCGGCCTCAACCTTTGTAATAAAAAGAAAACGACATCGTTTGGTCATTTTCGTTTGATTTTAAACCCATCTGAAGGCCCCCTTCCCTCTCCCCTACGTCGTTTTTTCCTTGTTTTCTTTTTTGTCGTCGTCGGTCTTCTCTCTTCCACCATCTAGAGTCTGTCGTCCATGCTTTGCTCTAGTCCATCTTCCATCGTCTTCAGTTAAGTCGAGGTTAGCCGTCCATCTAGTAGCTCTCAGGTTTATTTTTTCTGTGGGAAATTCTATTGTTAAATGGTTATATGAACATCAGTTGATTCATTTTTTTGTGAGTATTTTGCTTTTTTTAAACTGTGGTTGATTCATTATTTGTTTGAACGTGTTTATGCTGGTGAATAATGGAAAATTACAGTGGTTTTGTTGTTAGGTAGAGGTGAATTCGGATTGTCTATGAATTGTTCGATGAAATTTTTCTTAGGGATATCATATCTTGATTTTGTAAACATGAGAAATGCCTCTTAGGGATATTGGTGAGACTTGGTTAAACAACTGTCAAGAAAGTTAATTTATGGTCAAAATCATTGACACTTTAAATATAACTTAAAAAGTTGGGATAATAGCTATTATTTTGTATTACTTAAAAACAACTATGAAGAGGTTTTTTATTTTGATGAAGTCATGATATTATTTGTACTTAATTTTGGCATTTACATATTAAAGTAAAGATGATACACATTTTTATACATTTATGATATTTCGATGAGTTATTTTTTCCATCTATTTTTATACAAAATATTTAATGAATTTTCTTTTTTCTTTAGTGTGATAGAAACTCAACCACCTTGGCCCCTCTTAGTTCTTAATATTAGTGATCTCTTATGTTCTAGCTTTCTTATCCCGTGTATTTTCAAAGACCCATCATTTTCTATTAAATGTTTAGTGTTTTTCCTTTAAATGTTCCCCATCCATTTTCCTTAAAATACATGATATTTCATTATGATGGTCAAGCAAAAGGATGGACTAAATTCTTTAGAATGGAAGAGTTGTGCTATAATAAAATAGCTTTAGAAGTTTTATTAATTAAGTCCATAAAAATTCAAGCTTGAATGATAAAGGTGCCGCTAACTTTTTCCTATGAAACAAAAGCTAGAACATGTCATTTAATAAGTTTGTAGTGAAGTATGGGTTTTGATCCTTATACCAAACCAAAGTTGTTCTAGCTGAGGATAAAGTATGATCAAATGATCTCCTTGAGGTAAATACTAAAATATAATAGGAATATATCGTAGGATAAATCCATTTATTCTCCCACTGGGTCCATAAATAGGGAAATCATATATGTTGTTATTCGTTACTTGCACTATGTCATCATATATTCCGTTATAAGGAGAATTAAAAAGAATGAAATGGTTATACCTTGTGATCTATTATATCTAAAGCATATTATGGTGAAAGCATCATGAAACCTTAGAATTTTTTTTTACAATATACTTAAAGAATATGGAAAGATAATGAATATAATATATTTTCTAGGACATCTGCTAACCGAGTTATCATAAAATTTTGATTATATATGATAACGTCACGAATTTGACATTTGGTTCTTTTACACTTAACATAGACTTTAAGGTGATAAAAGTGGACATGGTGAGAAAAGTCAATGATGAATATATGTTAACTTGGAATATAAGATACCTAATTGAGACTATAGATGCTCCTACACACCAAAAACTAATCAAACTTATATAGGACAAGATCGAGGTACAAATTATGATCAATGTTATATTGAGGAAACTAAACAAATTCTTTGATATCACTGCAAATAATCTGGACCAATTAGAGGAACAAGTTTCTCATTATCTTATTGATCAGATGACTTCCAAAATACCACCATATCTTACACCTAATTGTGTGGTCATGGTATTCTCTAGATATTATGTTGATACTATTTATAATTAATTATGGTATAAGCATATTAAAGTAAAGTTAATACTTATTTGTATAGTGTAATGAAAAATTAAAGTAAAGACAATACTCATTTATATATTATGATGATATTTCTTATATAGAATTGTAGTGTAATTTCTATTGAGTCATAGTATTCTTTGTAAATTATGATGGTATTCTTTGTACTTAATTGTGGTATTAATATATTAAAGTAAAGATGGTACTTATTTCTTTGTACTCAATTGCCTTATTTTCTGATTTACTTGCTTTAATATATTAAAATAGAACAAAAATATTGAACAAGTGTATTGTATTACAAACAAAATATTCTTTTCCGCAAGCCTTATTTTGTGTTGAAGAGTGTCGGTCGTCCTTCTTCTTTATAGTTTGTAGTTATCCGTCCATCCAGGTAAGCCGTCCAACTAATGTCTACCATATGTG
The DNA here is from genome assembly GCA_025629845.1 of Erythroxylum squamatum. Taxonomy (NCBI): domain Eukaryota; kingdom Viridiplantae; phylum Streptophyta; class Magnoliopsida; order Malpighiales; family Erythroxylaceae; genus Erythroxylum; species Erythroxylum squamatum. Next base: position 23,290,699 of record JAOTBA010000007.1, read on the forward strand.
TTGCTTTAATAATACAATTCTGATGTGTTTAGGTTTTGTGTGAATGCAAAGTAGGTCTTAATTTTGTGTTGTTTAGAATATTTTTATAACAATTAATGAGTTTTTATGTTCTCCTTTAATATTCTAGGTATTTGTGTTTGGGTTTTGTTTGAATCATTGATAAGAAGATGTATTATTACATAAGTATTTACAGTATATAGATTGAGTTTGAGATCTTATGGATGATTTGAGACATAATAAACTCTTAGGATGGTATATAGGTTGGAAACCCGTAATGCAGCTCATATGAGGCTTATCAGTAAAAAATTCCACAACTTAGGAGTTACAACGAAAACTTGTTTTCTTGATTAATAGGTGTAAACAATATCACGTACCATATTATTAAAATCAATTGTAAGTGATTAATTCAATTGATTAATACTTAGGGGATGATGTGTAAAGTAAAGGTTAAATGTTTTGTAAACCTAAGGGATATTTTTATTATCAATTAAGATAATTTTTTACTTTATATCATTAATTAAGTTTCTATTTTAACAAATTAAATATATAAACAAATAATTGATAACTGTATAAATTATACATCAATCATAAGATTATCAAATAAAATTAAATGCAGGGAAAATATTAAAAAATAATATCAGTAAATTTACCGACAGATTTTCTTACCGACAGAAAAAGAAAATCTGTCGGTAAAATGCAGTGAATTTATCGACAGACAACTAAGATCCATCGGTAAAATTAGTCATCAATTTACCGACGAATTTGGAAAATCCACCCAAATCTGTCAGTAAGGTTACTGACGAAGGAGCCTTGTCTATTGCTACATTTACTGACCGAAACAAACTTTCCGTCACTAAATTTATCGACAGCACCAAAATTACCGTAGCTAAATATAGAGACAAAACAGAAAATATCCGTTCGTAACTCAGCGATGGAAACTTTGTACTATATCGCCAATTATTACCTACAGTTGTTTCTTCAACGACTCATTCCGTCGCTAACTTAGCTCGCTTACGGAAAACCTTCAGCTTTACGTCAGTAATTTCCATCGCTAAATCCCATTTTTCTTGTAGTGTTCATCAACCATATATTTGATGAGATATTAAATATCGTTATTTCTTTAGAATTATCTAATAGAAAACATGTAATTTAATTAACCTTTATTGTTTAACAACCTTAGATATAATCTAAAATTTAATTAAACAATAACTTTAAGAAAAGAAAGACCATTAAAACAAGATAATTCAATATCCACAATTGCATTTAATGTAGTTGAATGCTTTTCCAAAAAGTTAATAATTTCTAACACGACAAATTAAAAACTCGTTATAACAATTAAAAGAATTAAACTTTTATGTATTTACATTTTAATCTAGCAAATGATCATTTTAATCAAACAACTAATTGTATACATTAGAAATCAATTGAAATAATTATAAAACAAAAGTACAAAAAAGCAATCTAATGTATGAATAATTAAATTTTGTAATTGTATGGATTTATGTAAGGAAGAAAAGATAATATGTAATATTATATGTAATATTTATTTGTTCTATAGTTATGTCTATTATAACGACTTACCTTTAATAGTTCTAATTAAATCAATTAGTAAGATTTCATATTGGATATGAAATAGTAAATTTTTAGAAGAGTCAAAGTTAATGATTTTAGGGTGTTATGTTTAGTTAAAGCATAAATTATCCAACTATTTTAGAACTGAATTGGATAACAGAAATTTATGATATATTTAAAATGTTGATATCATCTTACAAACTCCACCAAATGAAAAGTTTGTTTCAATGTATACTTATAAGAGAATGGTTCTCATGATAAGTAATAAGAGTAAAATGAAGATTGAAAAGTTCAAATCTTATGACAATACATCCAAATGGAATTAGTGCATTTTCTGATACAGTTTATGAATAATTCAAAGGTTATGAGATGTTGAAAGATTAACTTTCATAATGAATTCAAAGAATTCTTTTAGTATGATTGTGGATTTATTGTATCAACAAGAAGTTTAGTGGCAATATGTAATGACATACTACTTATTAAGAAAAATAATTCATATTTAAATTTTCAAATATATAATAGTCCAAGAATAACTCTTAGTGGATATGAAAAGGTATTAATTTTAATTCCAAAAATTAGATCTATAGAGATAGATATTAGATTTGTTTATCTATTCTAGTATAAGTACATAGATAATATACAAAAAGTAATTATTACATTTTATACATGAGTTGATATTTGAGTTTAAGATCATATGGGATAATAACTATAGTTCGGTAAAAGTAAGTCCTAAATAAGTTATATTTTACTTATAATGTGGAGAATTAGAGATAAATTAAAGGAGTTTAATTTATCTAAACCTAAATACAATTTAAGTTTATAATTTATACTCATTGCTAATATATTTAGGAGCCTAATGAGAAACATGTGAAAAATGGTTTAAAAGAAAAAAAGATAATTTAATCATATTAGACATTATTATAAAGTTAAAAACGTAGGATCAAATATAAGATATTTGATCAATAAGGACCAATATTTGACATTGAATCTTATTTAGTCCTAATTATTATTTAAATATAGTTAATTGTAATTCCACTTAATTTTTAATTCGAATTAAAATTAGATTTCAACAAAATTACTAAAGGTCCAATTACTATTATAAATAATTGTAGGCTTTAAAGGAGTTTGCACCTCTTGCTTACCCCTTTCTACACCACTTGTAGAGTTCTCTTAATTAGTTCATGAGACAATATTAGAGGTCAATTGTTTATGTGAGCTATGATGGTGGTGATAAAAGTATTTCATAAATTGGTTTGAGGGAAGCTACAAGAAAAGGATAAATTTTCATAATAAGGTACGAACTTATCATATTTTCTTTATTATGTTTTATGAATTAACCATGTTATAAATTTTAAGGTAATCTTTTCTTTTCCAAAATCAAACAAGAAAGTTTTATCCTTCTTCCACTTCATATAGAATTAGATCTGACCTTAGTTTTCTAACAAATATCACACACATCTCTATGGATTTTATCATTCATAGCATTCTATAATTTAGATCCGAGTTAGTAACTCTTTTAGAGTTTTAACATGTTTTATTTATCACTAATATAACTAATTATGCTAAGTTTGAAAGATTTTGCCTTATTTCTTTATTTTAGTTGGATTGTTTTCCTCATTGATTCTGTGAATTCAAGCTTTGGGGGAGTTCTGCATCTTATTTCTTAATTATATGGTTGGTCAAATTTACTTGTGATATTATCTCACAACTTGTCGATCATATCTAAAAAAAATTTATTGAAACCATTAGTTTTTCTATTATGAGATTAACTTTAAATGTTTAATGTAATTTTACACCCATTGATTGTAATAAGTTGTATTTTTCATTTTGTTAACATTCTTATGTTAATGTAGTCAAATGAAGTTTTTAAACATTATTGTTTTACTCAAATTCTTTTAATGCTTACTTTGCTTTGTGTCGAGCTATATGTTAGGAAATTAGGGTGAGATCCAATCCTGCATGTAGTGGAATAATTATAAAACTTTTTTGTATTTAACTTCCCGAAGCTAAGATAACATGTTGATCATAATAAAGTATGAATCATAATTTGTACCTTATTCCAATGATTGATCCTTTTCTTGTCATATCCCTTGAATTATTTTTGAAAACGTCTCATCTCAACCACCATAGTCATATGAGTATTTAGTCTTTAACGATATATATAGAATGAGTTGAGAAAACTCTACAATTATTGCAAAAAGGGTTAGCCAATGAGTGCTAGTTACCTTAGAGCTTAAGCCTGTTTATAATAGGTCTTAGATATTTTGGTAATTTAATTGAAATTAAATTCTAATCTGAATTAAACTTTAATTAGGATCACAAATTATTCTAATTAAATACCAATTATACCTAAATAAGATCTAATATCTCATATTAATCCTTATTTATTAAATATCGGTATTTAATCATAAAATTTCTCAAACTTTATATTTAAGTCCAACTTGATTAAAATATCTTTTCTTTCTTCAATCCATTCTTTTTTTAAGCGATTAAGTTCTAAAATATATTGGAAATTGATATAAATTATAACCCTAAATCATATTAGGATTAGATAAATTAAACTCATTTAATTTATCTTTAATTCTTTAATTAAACAATTTATATCTATAGATAAAGATTGTCGTCTAACAACACATCATGACCACCTAAATATTTAAGAATGTCAAAGAGGTTTTGACTAACCTTTCTATGCATGATTTTTTGTATAATTTAATCATTTCATCATATATGTTTCGCTTAGATATAGAGCATAAAATCAATGTCTACTATATTTTAGTCCAATCTTATTATTTCTCTACCATTTGTAATTGATTCAATTAATGAAATTTGTAAATTGTTTTATAAAGTGTCGTCTCACCTTGGTCAAGGATTTTCCAAATCAATATAAATCAAGAACAACAGAGCATTCTTCCTAATTACTTTAGATTGATGAATCCTATCAACTAACTTCATATAGTTCATACTACATCCAATGACTACACACTGAGCAACCTTTAACTAGAATAAGTTATAAATAACATCAAAACTTAACAATCCCTATACAAGATAGCTTTGGAGATCTCAAGTCAAAGGATCACTTATACAAGCATCAGAATGACAATTTCCATAAATATATAAGTAATGTTCTAAATGGATTGCTCATATGGAGTTAAGTGAACTTGTTTTCTAACAAGCACCCGTATTTATCTCTATAATTTAATCTATGAGATCAACTACTTCCTTCATAAAGAAAAACAAAATGTGTGCTATTCTTTTTACTTTCCATTAATATCCAGTTTTAATATAACAATAATTATGAATAATTTAGAAATAAAACATAAATGCAATATGAATCTCATAATTATGATCTCATTATAAATTATTTTGCAATGTATATTTATTCTATGGACTTTATCATATACATCTGAATATGTATAAGATAAAGAATGCCTGTAAATTAGTATATCACTAGACTACAACCAACTAATTGGTTGTAAGGTATAAAATAACACTACAACCAACTAATCAGTTGTAGTCTAGTGATATAATAATTTACAGACTTTTTTTATCTTATACATATTCAGATGTATAAGATAAAGTCCAAAGGATAAATATACATTGCAAAATAATTTATAATGAGCTCATAAGTACAACCAACTAATTGGTTGTAGCACAACCTTTATATCTTTTCAATTTATTTGACAAGTTAATCTTCCTAGGATTACACCCTTTATTAATTAGAACATCATTTATATTTTCCCAATTGGGTGTTTACTTAAATTAGTCTTTTAGCTTACCATCTGTCTCTCGTGGTTGCAAATACTTAATATTGCATGAGTAATAAAAAAATTCTATTTTAGATTTATGTATGAATTGACTTTGGATGGCATGAAATCCTTTTGGTTCATATATTGCCATGGCTTTTCATGTCCTACCACATTACCAAATTTCTTATATGATAACAATAGAAATATAAGAGGCAAACTTAGATTATAATACATATTTGAAAGTTATATTACTCATAATATTTATGTCTATTAAATGTCAGTCTCAAGTCTAGAGTAGCCTTTAAATGAAAAAAGAAGTGAGATTTAGAGCAAGAAGAAATAAGTCAAAGTTAAAAAGGAAAAAGCCAATGAAATTTGAAGCTTAGAAAATCAATAGAAAAAATTACATTTAGAAAAATAAGTCCCTTTTTTCTAAGTCATTTTAGAATGTGTAATTCATTTATATAACTATCTTTAATTTAATTTCTTATTTTAAGGACTCGTTGAAATAGAATAACTCATCACTTAAAAAATTGGAGAAGTAGTATTTGTACATCATCGAAGCTAGTGGAAAAGATAAAAAGCAATTTAATAATATTATTGCACTTTAAACCAGACACATTAGCTTCTTTATGTTTATGTATATTTTTTCAACATTTCATGTATATTGTATGTTTTATTTTCCTTTACACCTAATTTAATTAGGAACATTGTTTCAAATTTAGTATAAGCCTCATTTGGACCTTGGTTATTAAGAGCCCAAACCAAATAAGGTATTTTAAGATAATTGAGTCCTAAATTTAGTGATAAGTACTCACTATAAGCCCAAACTTAAAAGCAATCTTTTTTACTTGTTGTTTTGTCCATTGTTAAATGATTGCTTAATGCGAGAAAGGCAAGTTCACTGAATAAATAAATTACTAAGAAAATATGAGCGAGACTAGGCCTAAAATTAAACTTAAATTCATCCAGGTAAAAACCAACGAGCTAAAGTATAAACCACAAAGCCCATAAAATCTTGAAATTAAATCCAAGTCTGATGTCCCAAGTCACTATTTCCTATATTCTCCCTATTACCATATTAAAACCAAAATACATATGAAGCCTTAGGTATTAAGTCATAAACCTTGCTTATTTCCTTTTAGTCCCTTATCTTTTTTATTTTCCAAACTCTAAGCTTCTTCTTAGGAATATCAATTTCATTTCAAACTCTAAGACATACTTCCAGGTATTTTCTCGATTTCAAATCCCTGAGTTTCATTCTACACATTTTCTTTATTTCAAGCCTTAAGAATAAACTCTAGTCACTTATCATTATATTGATTATAAGCATTCTATTTCTTTATTTAATCCTAGCTTTCAGCATTTCATTTTAATTTTAAAACGTATGATCTATTTTTAATTTTTTAAGACCTAAGATCCATTATATATTTTTAATTTTATTTCAATCCTTAGGTAAGACCAGGAACTCCTAGGCATTCAACTGCATCACTCTCTATTTTTTTTTTAATTTTAAGCCTTAGCTAAGATGTCAAAATCCATTCAACCATATATGTTATTTGTAATTTACCAATATGCTTTTGTTTAATTTCACGATTAAATTCATTTGTTTTCAAACTCCCCAAATTTGTAAAACATTTTAGATACCTGGGTAACCGTTTAGGTATGTAAAGTAAGGTGCCTAACAACTTCCTTAATTTATAAATCAACCCTGAGACTTAATTTTTTAGTTAGGAGTCCTAATTTCTTTGCTTGAGTAATGACTCCATTATATTTATTCTTTCTTTAGGGATTGCATTTCTATTAAGGTCATGAATGAAAATGTTAGTGAATAGATATTAACTATAACTTATTTAATTAAGAGAGCTACTAATCATAATATAAAAAAGAGTATTGATTACAAAATTATGAATCGGGATATTTAAACTCAAAGAGGGGCTAAAGTGTCTAAGGCATGTCTCACTCAATTTCTCCATCAATGTCTATATTATGCAACTTTCAATGATCCAGATGTAATGTTAGAAGAATTTATTTAAGTCAAGGACTATTGAATAAAGACTTATTCTTTTGGGTTGTTAGAGTTTTTAGCTATCCTTTTTATTCCTATTATCTAAACCACTTTACGTTATTTGTGGTCTGGTTTTTCTCTTTCTTGTTAAAGTGTAAGGTTATATAAAGCCAAGAGTAGCTTCAATAAGATCATCGCTTAAAAACCCAATTGTTTATGTTTCTGTTTTAGCTATTTTGCTGTCTAAAACTTTACAATTGGTATCAGAGCCCCCACTGGGCTTTTAGAAAAAGAAGTAGCAGACTTCGGCTGATCAAACACTGAGAGGATGAGTGAAGACAAGACTCTGACGAAGATTCCTCACTTCGATGGTCATTATGATCACTGGAAGTGAGCTGATGGAAAATCTTCTTAGGGAAAAAGGTCTTTGGAGCTTGGTGGAGAATAGCTTTGAAGATCCACGGGCAAGGGCAAGGCTGATTGATGCGCAACAGGCATAGCTTGATGATGCCAGAACTAAGGATCATCAAGTCAAGCATTATTTATTCCAGGCAATTGATTGAACTGTCTTTGAACAAATCTTGGATTGTCGCATAGCCAAGATTGTTTAGGATTCAATGAAGCAAAAGTTTGGAGGAAATTTAAAGGTGAAGAAATCTCTGCTTAACTCATTAAGAAGAGAGTTTGAGATTCTCGCAATGAAGAAAGATGAAACCATTAATGATTATTTCGCAAGAGTGATGATGGTGTCCAATAAGATGAGGAGCAATGGAGAAGAGATGTCTGACACAAAGATTGTTAGAAAAATCCTGCATACCCTAACTGAGAAGTTCATATATGTTGTCGTGTCCATCAAAGAATCTAAAGATACTGACAACATGTCCAATGATGAATTACAGAGTTCCTTAGTGGTGCATGAGCAAAAATTTCGAAGGACAAGCAATGACGATGAGGATCAAGTTCTTAAGGTCGAAGGCTGATCTGGAACAAACAATAGAGGGAGAGCACCCTATAGAGGAAGGGGACGAGGACGAGGAAGAACAACATTCAACAAAGCAACTGTTGAATGTTATAGGTGTCATAACTTGGGACATTTTCAATATGAATGTCCAAAGTTGAACAAGGAAGAAAATTATGCAGAGTTAGAAGAAGAAGATGAGCTGCTAATGGCCTATATAAAACTACATGAAGCAAAGAGGAGTGATGCGTGGTTCTTAGATTCTGGATGTTCAAACAACATGTCTGGGAATCAAGATATGTTTTCAAGCTTGGACACAACTTTTTCTCACACTGTCAAGCTTGGAAATAATACTAAAATGAAGGTTACTGGAAAGGGAGTTGTGAAACTATTCTTACAGGGAGTTTGCTATACCGTTGGTGATGTGTTTTCTGTACCTGAACTCAAAAATAATCTCCTGAGTGTCAGGTAGCTTTAGGAAAAGGAAGTATTAGTGCCATTTAAAGATGGTGTGTGACTGCGAGTCGTAACGTTAGTCAAAATAAAATAACTAGACTACTACTGTAACAGTGGCGAGTCTAGGTCGATCCCACAGAGAGTGTGTGTAAAGTTTATGAAATAAAATTAATTTGGTGTTTAGGAAAAAGGGGGGGCTTTGATTTTTAAAGAAGAAAATAAAATAAAACTAACTAATAAAAACAAATTAAAGAAAACATGCAATAAAATGATAAATGTGGGGAA
>JAOTBA010000007.1:23299823-23312992 GCA_025629845.1 Erythroxylum squamatum
TATTTTGCAATTTTTAAAAATTTTAGGGACTATTTCATAAATTTAAAAAATTTTCCGAAACAGTACCCGGTACCAACCGGTACCGGTACAGTTCCGTTCTAGAACTCAATCCGGTGCCGAACCCGATACGGTATTCATAACATTGGACTAAACTAAAAATTCCAAAAATTTTAACCTTAAATCCCTAATCACTCAATACTCCCTCCCACCAGTCTTCTCCTCCCTCTTGTCTGCATCTCTCACAGTCTCACTCACTCTCCCCTCTTTGTCACAAATAGTCCGGTGTGAGAATTTAGAAGAGTTAGAAGAGGAGAAAAAAGAAGAAAAGAAGATTGAGAGTTTAATACCAAAGTTCTTCCCCTTTTTTATTAACTAATCCTTTGTTTAAATGAGATCCTAAAATTTAACTTAACACGAAAATAGTACATGACAGCATCTAACAAATAATGCGACAACTAAATAGGAGCCACATAACAACCCCACTCTGTTTTCAACAGAATGGAAACAATACAAATTGACTAAGTTCTAGATTAGACACCAAACCATGACAACGTCCAAGCCAACCTCCTCATGCAACTCACGCATATCACACAACCATTAGCTGCCTAGTAGGAAAACTCATATCATTCCCTGCCCCTTCAAAATCCTTGTCCGCAAGGATGAAGTCTGGATAGATTTTGGAAAACCACCATTGATTCTCCCATGTTGCATCCTCGACTGACTTATCCTTCCACTTGACTAGGATTTCAGTTCTTGGCTGATAAGTCCCTTTTTGCACCACTTTTCGGTCAAGTATAGCCTCTGGTTGTTGGTGAGACTCAGGTTCCATTGAAATTGGTTCCAATGGAATTAGAGTGGGAGGGATTGGTCCAGAATATTTTTGTAAAAGGCTTACATGAAATACAAAATGGATTTGAGAACCAGGTGGTAGAGCCAATTTGTAAGCTACTGGACCAATTTTGTTCACAATTTGATATGGACCAAAGAAACGAGCAACCAGCTTCTGAGAACCACGAGAGGCCATGGAAACCTGCCTATATGGTTGGAACCTTAGGTACATAAATTCTCCAACCTGATAACTCACTTCTGGGCGACACTTATCTGCCTGACATTTCATTCGATTATGAGCTTGGATCAAGTTATGACGTAAATATTTTAATATGATTTCACGATTTCTGAGGAGCTCATCGACTCCCTAAACCTATGCAATACTAAGGACATAGGACAACAAACTTGGAGGAGGTATTCCATACACAGCTTCAAAGGGCGAAATTTTTATTAATGAGTGAATTGACGTGTTGTAACTGAATTCAGCCCAAGGTAGCCACTCTAGCCAACGTTTAGGCTACTCACCTACAAAACATCTCAAAAATTGTTCCAAGATGTGATTAACTACCTCAGTTTGACCGCCCAATTGCAGATGGTAGCTTGAACTCATACAAAGTTTGGTCCCTTGCAACAGAAACAATGTTTGCCAAAAGGAACTTATGAAGACCTTGTCATGATCACTAATGATTGAGGTTGGAATGCTATGGTGTTGTACAATACGGTGAATAAAAGTTGTAGCAACTGAAGTAGTCATATAAGGATGTTTCAATGGAACGAAGTGTGCATATTTCGTCAAGCAATGAACAACCACTATAATTACTAAGTGTCTACTGGAAAGAGGCAAACCATCTATAAAATCTATAGAAACATTTGACCATATGCGATTTGGAATTTGCAGAGGTTGAAGTAAACCTGTTGGACTCATAGAGTCAGTCTTATAGTGCTGACAAACCTCACATTCATGCAAAAACTTTTTAACAAATTTTAACATTCCGGACAACACAAAATTTTGTTTTATATGAGCAAGAGTTTTATGATAACCAAAGTGCCAACCAATAGGAGTTGAGTGGCAATCGGATAAAATTAAAGGAATTAAAGAGGAAGTGGGACTTAAATAAATCTTATCACCTTTGAACCAGACTCCATCTTTATTAAGGAAACACAATTGAGGATGAGTGGAACTCTTTTCAGCCACAGTTTCATAATGTGAATCCTTTAAAACCTCTTTTTATAGAATTGGCCACCAATCTGTATGGGGTACTGAAAATTGCCAAAAAATTTAATTGTGCCACTCTTGATAAAGAATCAGCTCCTTGATTTTCAGCCCCCTTCTTGTATTTAATTTCATAATCATAGCCCATAATCTTTGACAACCACCTAGTCTAAGCTGGAGTTGTAATTCTTTGCTCAAGAAAGTTTTTCAGGCTCTTGTGGTCAGTCTTTATAGTGAATGGTTTTCCAAGCAAGTAGGGTCTCCACTTTCGGATAGATTTAATAATTGCAAGCATCTCTTTTTCATATGTAGACATGGTAAGTGTTGAGCCCTTCAAAACTTCACTGTAATATGTAATGTGCCTACCTTCCTGTGATAAAATTGCTCCAAGACTTGTGCTACTAGCATCACATTCAACGACAATTTTTTTTTAAAACCTGGCAACTGTAAAATAGGAGGTAAAGTCAGTGCCCTTTTTAGATGATTAAAAACCAATTCAGCCTCTTTATTCCAATGGAACTCGTCCTTGTCAAGAGTTGGTTAAGTCGTGCGGCAATGCTTGCAAACCCTTGGATGAAATTTCTGTAATAGCCAGTGAGTCCAAGAAATCCCCTAACCCTTTAACTGTAGGCAAAATTGGCCACTCCAAAATTGCTTCTATTTTTGGCGGGTCTATTGCCACCCCTTTTGCTGATCTCACATGTCCAAAGTAGTCAATATGCACGGTCCCAAACTTGTATTATATTTGTGGACAAAGAATTTATGCGTTAATAAAATTTCCAACACAACTTGTAAGTGACTCAAATGATCCTCCCAAGTCTTTGAATATATCAATATATCGTCAAAAAATATTAAAATAAATTTACGAAGATATGGGCAAAAGAGGTTATTCATAAGACTTTCAAAAGTGGTAGGTGCATTTGTTAATCCAAATGGCATGACAATAAATTTGTAATGCCCATCATATGTATGGAAGGCGGTTTTAGAAATGCCCTCTTCTTTCAATCAAATTTGGTGATAACCCGCCCGTATCACCTGTAAGTCAAGTTTGGAAAAATACCTTGCCCTATGAAGCTCGTCAAGTAACTTATCAATAGCAGGAATAGGGTACTTATCCTTCACAATGATGTTGTTGAGGGCCTTGTAATCCAAAAAACAAACCATGTCTCGTCTACCTTCTTCACTAGTGAAATTGGTGAGGAAATAGGTTATTACTTGGACGGATTAATCCAAATTGTAAGAGTTCATCCACCATTTTCTCAATTTTGGTCTTTTAGTAGTATAGATACCGATAAGGGCGAAAATTTATTAGACCAGTTCCAAGCATCAAGGGAATATGGTGGTCACGCTTTCTTTTAGGTGGTATTATACAAGGTGGTGTGAACAACTTGGAGAGAAGGTGGGCAAGCTGTGGAGGATTTTGTTGGCGTGTTTTTGGAGTAGTAACAAGTTGAACAAGAAAAAGTAATCCCATATGGAAGCGCTCAATATTTTTTAAGGCAATCATTGGAACACATTTGATACCTTGGAAAATGTGAGCATTGTTTTTGCCTTTAAAGGACATGGTGAGGTTCTTGTAATCAGTTTCCACAAGTCCAAGCATTTTAAGCCACTATACCCTCAAGGCAATTTGGCAAGCAGTTATAGGCAAGATACAATAATCTGTGGTGACTTGATAACCTTGAATGGTCATGGTAAGTGATGGACATTGCCCTACACACTCAATTTTGTCTTTGTTAGCAAACCTTACCTAAATTTTCTTGTCTTTAGATATCGAAAGACTATATTTTTGCACAATTGATTGATCGATGAAGTTATGGGTGCTGCCCCTATCTGTCAAAACCATTACCTTCTTATCATTTTCTAATTTTACTTAGACCCAAAGAGTTTGTGGATGTTCTGTGCCTGCAATAGCATGAAAAGAAATTTCAACCATTACCTGTTCCTCTTGTTCATATAGACTACCACTTCCTCCACTTAGGTATAGGTCTTCAATCGTAAAGAGTTGTGGTCACTCACACCACTGTCCAACAACATACTTCACATCATAGTAATAACAAAGACCCTTTTGCCGATGTTCATCTTGGGAGGTGGTCCAAGTACTCTAGCTGTTGGATTGTTTCCGGGTTTAATTTGGTTGTTGAAAAATGAAGGTCGAGGGGTGTTGAATCCTTTCTTTTGTAACCCATTTCTTTCCTCCACAAGCCGAGCCACCCCATTAGCGTTTGCTAATGTTTGTGGTTGTTTGATCTTCACATGAAGCTAAATTTCGTCTCTTAAGCCAACTATAAAACAACCTATTAGAAAGGGTTCTGGTAGGCTATCTACCTAATGTGACAACTTCTGAAAAGACTCTTGATAGGTAGTGATAATTGTGATTTGCTTAAAACGTGTGAGAGCTTCAGAAGGATCTTCATACTCTGTTGGCCCAAAACGAAGTAACAAGGCCATGGTAAGTTCTGTCTAAGTTACTTGTCCCCTAAACTTTGTGAACCACCTGTACCATTTGAGTGCGATCTCTTCAAGATGGAAGGAAGCAAGTTAAACTCGATGCTCAAAAGCAACCTCTTTGAAATCGAAGTACTGTTCTGATTTATAAACCCATCCTTGCAGGCTTTCTCAATCGAATTTTAGGAAGTGGAGTTTGAGATGGTGGTTGTTTTGGTTAGTAAAGGGTTGAGAGTGACTTGTTGTTGGTTGGTTGAGTTGGTGGGATGATGCGCTTGATGCAAAGGGATTGATGTTGGGATTGGTGGTGTGAGTTTCCTCTGTTGATTCCAAATTTTGGAGTTTGGTCAAGATGGTTTGTAGTGTGCAGTGTACCTCATCAATGTTGGATTTGTGACGCCCTAAAATCTTATGAACCTCGTTTCAAAATTCTATGGATTGATTTCGGGTTGCCATGTTGAGACTAAACTAGCTCTGATACCAGATTGGTGTGAGAATTTAGAAAAGTTAGAAGAAGAGGAAAAAAAACAAACGAGGTTTAGAGTTTAATACCAAAGTTCTTCCCTTTTTTTTTTATTAACTGATCCTCTATTTAAATGAGATCCTAAAATTTAACTTAACATGAAAATAGGGACACTTCCCTATATGACAACGATTAAACAAATAATGCAGCAACTAAATAGGAGCCACATAATAGCCCCAATATGTTTTCAACGAAATGGATACAATACAAATTGACTAAGTCCTAGATTAGACCAAACCATAACAATGTCTAAGCCAACCTCCTTATACAATTCATGCATATCACACAACCATTAGCTACCCAGTAAGCAAACTCACATCATAGTCGTCATTGTTGCTCATTCTGTCATCTCCCCTTGCTGTCACAAACTGTCGTAGCCTATCATAATCTGTCACAGCCTGTAGCACGCCTACAATTCATAGCTTATTGTAACCTACACTCTGTAACCCGCATCGTCCTCTGACACTGTAGCCTGTAGTTTGGCATCATCATCTGTTGTCCTCATCTGTCGCAGTCCTCCCAAATCCCAATTAAGTAGATCGAGGCATCAAGCCTCAATATTTCCAAATGCCAACCATGTATTGAAAGGATATTCACTTGTGTAGCGTACTATTTACTGTTGTGACTTATGAGCAATGTTGTAAGTCTTGTAAGTCTTATAAGCATTCTGATTTATAAGTGTCATCTGTGATTTGAGGAAGAATGTTGATTTCAACTTCAAATTAGGCTTTGAATAATAATGTTGATTAAAATTGGTGAATGAAAAATTGATGAAGAAAGGCAAAACAATGATAATAATGCTTGGTTATTTGAATGTTTTGGATTATTTATTTTATGCACAAAATGGGTTATATATTATAGTGTCATCATTATCAACACCCAGTTGAAGTCCCACTGAAGTGGGGGATTCAGGGTACAAATTGAATTGTGTAATCATAAGTTTATGGTTAAATTATGTGGTTGCACAAAATTAGTTATAGTTGTGAGTTTATGGTTGAATTGTGTAATAACACAAAATTTGTGAGTTTATGGTTAAATTATATAATCACAAAAATGGATTATAGTTGTGAATTTATGGTTGAATATTGTAATCACACTATTGTGAGTTTATGGTTGAATTATGTAATCATACAAAATGAGTTATAGTTATGAGTTTATGGCTGAATTATATAATCACACAAAATAGGTTAGAATTATGAGTATGTCTGAATTATGTAATCACACAAATTAGGTTATATTTATGAATTTATGGTTGAATTAAATCATTCCAAATGGGTTATAGTTGTGAATTTATAGTTTAATTATGCAATTACACAAAATGGGTTATAGTTGCGAGTTTATGGTTGAATTATGTAATCATACAAAATGAGTTGTAGTTATGAGTTTATAGTTGAATTATGTGATCACACAAAATAGGTTATAATTATGAATTTATATTTGAATTATGTAATCACATAAAATGAGTTATTTTTTTAACTTTATGGTTAAATTATGGAATTACATGAAATGAGTTATAGACTTATAGTTGTGATTTTATGGTTGAATTTTGTATCATACAAAATGAGTTATATAAGATGTAAATATAATTTTAAAATTTAAGTGTATGTTTTTAGAATCTAAAATGTGCCTCTATGATTGTTTTGATTTGAAAAATACATATTTTGTGATAGCAGTTAATAATGAAATTAAGTTAGAACAACATTTTATCTTGATGCAAAGTTATTAATTTAATTTAGCATAAGTCTTTATTTATTTTTATAGATAAATGAAGGGTGGTTCAAGTACTCCTAATAATTCAAGCTATTCAGTTGCTTTAGGAAGATTCGATGATCCAACTTGAACTCATGGTAAATTGGTTCATAGTATGAAGAACTTTATCATTTGTTTATATTGTAATAAGTAATTCAAAGATAACGAAATCACCAAATTAAAGAAGCATTTAGATGAGATCAAAGGTGATGTGAGGCCTTATAAGAAACTCAGCTATGACACGAAATGGAAAATGAAAACTTTCCTTGAAAAGTATCAGCATGAGAAAGATGGAAAACAAAGGCTAAACTATAAAATTGTTAATGGAATTTCTTTTTGTGGTGGCCAAGATGATACTAAAGATGTTGAAGCTGGTATTCCTACTCGACAAGAAGAGATTGTTACACTTGATATAAGGAAGCGAAGAAGATAATTGTTTAACCTTTTTGCACCATAAATAGCTAAAACCTAGCCTTCAATCTATAGTGCCTTATATTTTAAATAATCAACTTATAATGTGGACATAACAATAGTTAGATGGTGGTATGATGCATGTATATTATTCAATGATGCTCAGTCTTAATATTACTATCCTATGGTAGGTGTTTTTTCCTCTTATGTTCTAGGATATAAAGCTCCTTTGATTAATGACTATAGAGGTAGTCTTCTGATCATCTCTATTTATGAAACAAATAGTTATTTAGACAAAAGAAGAATGACTTGAGCAAATTATGGGTGTTCAATCATATGTGATGGTTGAAAAAATAGAAGATATGGCCTTGTTAGAAATGTTGATAATCTATTTCAGATATTTGATCAAGTTGTAAATGAAGTTGGGCTTAAAAACATTATACAATTCATTAATAACAATGATTTTACTTAAAATAGCTAAAAAAAGGTCACAAAGTAGGTATAATTATTTTTACTGGACTTCTTGTATTGCACATTGCATTGACTTGATGTTGAAAAAAAATAGGAGATGCTTGATAGTTTCCTATTATTGATGAAACGTTGCAAAAAGTAAGAAAGTGACCAACTTCATCTATAATCATACATGGTTCTTGAATTTGATGAGAAAAGATTTCATAATGGTAGAAATTTGTGTTATCCTACAATTACAAGATTTGTGACCAATTTCTTATCACTTTAATGCTTTATTTTATCAATATAAAAAATAAGCCTTACTTGTATACACCTATCTGGTAGTCATCAATGAAAGATGGGAAATGCAACTTTACTCTTTATTGTTTACACCTAGGGCAATTGTTTTGATCCTAGTGTCCATTCTACACCAACTTTTACAAATAAAGTTAAAGTTAATATGGAATGCTATTAATTACTACAGTAATTATTGTTTATGAGATGATGCAAGATCTCCTAAGCTCACAAATTGAGGTTCATAAGGATGTTTTTGGTAATTTTAGGATGCCCATTGTAATTCATCAAAGAGGCAACTTAATACAGGTATATATTTCTTCACTTTTGATATTTGCTAGAAATTAATCATTACTTTATCATATTTATAGTTACCTTTTTTTAATCTTATAGTTACTTAGTGAGATCAATTCGAAAGTGGTGTTTCAAAATTGGAAAGGTTTGCAATTCGAATTTTGAGTCAATATGTGAGTACAACAGGGCATCAAAGAAATTGAAACATATTTGAATTCATCCATTTCAAGAAAAAGGAATAAACTGGATCACAAATGATTGAATAATTTGGTCTTTGTTTGATACAACTTAAAGCTTCAATAAAGGTAAGTTGTTATCATTATTAAGTTAAATATAATTTATTATAATTTCTTAATAATTTCATTTTATTTGTCTACTAGCACTTTTAATATAACAAGTTATTTTATAGACTCAATTTATCTTGACCACATCGATCTTTAAACGGATTGGGTTTCTAAGAAATGAAGTTGATAGTAGAGAGGACTTGGAAGATAATCTTGGATTGAAAAGTATTTACATGTCACTAGATGAAATAAATTTTTTGTGAGTGACCCATTAGGTTTCCAAATATGTTAGCAATTGATATAAATTATAACCCTAAATAATATTTAAGGTTAGATAAATTAAACTCCTTTAATATCTTTAATTCTCTAATTAAACAATTTATATCCATAAATCAAGATTGAAATTTAGTTACACATCATGACCACCCAAATATTTAGAAATGTCAAATTTTTTTGACTAACCTTTCCGTGCATGATTTTTTTCGTATAATTCAATCATTTTTTTCATACAATGTTCCAATTAGATATAGATTATAAAATTAATGTCTACTCTATTTGAGTCCAATCACGTTAGTTTTATACCATTAGTAATTAATTATAATAATGACATTTGTAATTTATTTACAAAATGTTATTCTACCTTAGCTAAAGATTTCCTGAATCAATTCTAATCAAGAATGATGAAACATTCTCCCTGATTACTTTAAGGTAACGAATCCTATATTGATCACTCAACTATCTCCATATAGTTTATGCTATATCCAATGACTACTAACTGAGCTACCCTTAACTATACTAGGCCATAAGTAGTATCAAAATATAACAATTCCTAGACAAGATAAATTTGAAGATCTCAAGTCAAAGGATCATTTATATAATCTTCACAAAGAAGTTTCATAAACATTACTTCTCACATGGTCAATTCAGTAAACTTATTTTCTAATAAGTACCTAAACGTTTGTTTAAGTACTTTAGTTTATGAGATTGACTACTTTTATAAGGAAAAAATATAACGTGTGCTAATCTTTTTTATACTCTATTAATGTCCAATCTCAATAGAACAATGATTAGGAACAATTTCAAAGAAAAAACATGAATGTACTATGAATCTCAAAATTATGATCTCATCATAATTTTATTTACAATATATATTTATGCCATAAACTTTATCATATACATATGAATATGTATAAGATAAAGAATGTCTTTACATTATTTTGTCACTAAACTGTAACCAACCGATCGGCTATAGGACAAATTGACAACTTTATTGTTCGTACTATATGATATTTTTATGTTATTATTCTTTATTATATGATATAAATTGTAACATTTTAAGTATTTTGATTTACTCTTAGTTTTATATACATATGGTGATTAAAAGATCTTTTTCTTATATTAATTATAGTTATTATTTAAATGCGAAAATAAATACCGATAAAATTAAATAGTTAGTTGTTATTTTGAATTTATGTTTATTATAATTTTTGAAGACATGGTTGATGTAATATTATAAAATTAGGCAATAATACAACATATTAAAAGATTATATTACAATTTTAAAAAATTCAAAGAATATTTTGTAATTTTTGAAAATATCTAAAATGGTATCGAATATTAATTGGTACTAGTAACATATCATTTAAAATTGAATATGGTATTAACATTAGTACAATAATCATAACATTCGAGTAGATCAAACCATGTACTTCATCTTTAGCTTGACTCAGCCATTATATTTTTTCCTTTGGCTAAAATGCTGAGAAGCTTAAGACCTCACTATGGAACGCAAGTATGCGCTTTAATCTCAACCCTACTCCTCTTTTCTGTCTCTCTCCTCTACAATCAGCTTTTGTCTTCTCATTTGAGCTCTAACAACTGCCACCACCAGACTAAGAATTCTACTCCCTAGCCATTAATCAATTGATTGGTTGATTGATTCTTATTCATTTGATTCAATTGGTTGACATTGGACAAGTTGACAATGTTAATGTTTGATTGTTGGTTAGCTTGGACGTTGGAGAGGTTGACTAAGTTGTGATTTGGGAAGACCTGATTTTTATAAACAACGACATAGTTTGATGGTATATTGCCTTTGGAAAATTGTAATGCTTTTCAATGCAAAAATAACTATAGTTAAGACTCGGAGCTTGGAAATAGTAACGGTCATGAAAAGACAGTCCAAGGTTGATGAATTACACCAATGAAGTAAGAGAACAATTAAGAAATAATAAATATTTCAATTTCCAATTTCTATCATTTTATTTTTCAAATCAAGAATCCATCACAAATGCTATTGTCGGCTTCGTTGCCAACATTTGGGTTTGCCTAGGCCTATTCCTAATGTTTTACAGGCTTTGGGCAAAGTAAAAAAAATGGCTCTATTTTCTCTCTTTTTGTTCTTTATGAGTATCAAGAGTGGGCTCTCACAAAGAACAAAATGAAGCAAAATAGGGGCGAGACAAGAGTAGGCCTTGGGCAGGTACCCTTCTTGCCTTTGCCCTAGGCCCGGATCTAGGTCTTGTTGGATCAGAAATGAAAACATGCAATATTTGGTTAAACGATGGATTTCAAAAACTTTTTTAGAAATTATAACTCAACGGAAGCATGATAATCAAATCAACATGTCAATCCATACATGATACGGTATATGGGTAATATTTAACATAAAGATAAGATGCTAGAAATATTACCGACTCCTTCGCTACAGCTTTAACTCCTCGCTGTGCTATCCTCTCCTTCTTCTTGTATCCAATCCTAGCTTTAGCCTTGCTTTCGAATCCTTTCCTTTGTCAATCTATCTTCTCCTTGTTTTTGTATCCTCAACCAATTTGATTTATCTCTTGTTCTTCTAGGGCAATTTGGTTAACAAAATCCTTTGGTGGGAAAGAAGAAATTTTTTTTGGAGAATTTTCTTAGAAGAAAGAAGACAAAGAATGAGACACTCTCATGCAATTTTCAAAATTCTTCATGCAAGATAGAAGAGAGAGTGATAAAAATGTAAGAACCCCTTCTTACACCCTCACAATTTTGGTTAACTTCAAAGTGAAGAAGAGTTTTCCATCCAAGGTATCACTTCTTCATTTAATCGATCATAAAGAAGCCATTAAATGAGACTCTTCTCATTTTTCTTTAAGATGACTACATGAAAAGTTTATTAACCTAAATGTGACCTATCAATTTCGTTTTTGGTGATGAAAGAAGGAAGATGGTCCATCCTATGTACCTATTTCTTCTTTAATCTAATGAATGCTAATAGGTTACATGTTATCATTAAAAGATAACCATTAAACCATTTAATGGTAAGATCATTACTCCATTTAATGATGATAATGCATGTTAAATACAATCTTTATTTAGCAATTCAATGCCAAATGTGCAGCTGCACATTCAGCCCTAATGAAAAACGAAATTGAACTTTACTTTCTTAAAAATTTTGTTTTAATTTAATTAATCAAAGAAAACCAAAGTCTAGCCTATTTCTAAATATACATTTGGGCTTCTAATTAACTATTAATTAGTGCAAGCCCAACATTCAATTATGGGCTTTAAAGCCTCCATTTATATTTCTTACTTTGCTTGATAACCTTCCTTGAAGCCAAATGGAGAATCTTATTAGGCTTAGATAATTTAAGCTCCAATAAGCCTAGAATTAATTTAATCTCATTTGAATAAATTCTAGCTTATTAACTCAATGTCATTCCACTAAAGACAATTAGTTGAACTTTTAAATTACTAAATATTATGAGAACACATATTTTCATGTCCAATTGCAAACCCTATTGTGAACCTTATTATAGTCATCCGCACAACAAAGGATAAAATTACCATTTTGCCCTTATGTTGGTTTTTCCTTCTAGAACATACAATGGTTCACATACAAAAATTGAAGACAAAAAAATTAACCCAAGAGCAGTAAATAGACAACCAACTTCGAGACGGAAAACCTAAGACAATGGAAGCAGTTGCTGGAAGAATGAAAGAAGATGAGCAACGACGACTGTAGATGGAAGAAGACAATACGTAGAGGAGCAACGAAGAAGAAGAAAAAAATGAAGAAGAACGACAAGGAAGCTTCGGATGTTTAATTTAATTAACAATAAAATGGCATCATTTGAATTTACTGATGGAATGATAATTTTGTAGGTAAATTATAATTTTTTAGGTAAATTACCAATGGAATGGAGTTTTCGTTGGTAATATCCCTACGAAAATTTCTTCCGTCGGTAAACTTCGTCAATTATTTTTACCGCAAACCATTGTCGTCTATTTTTACGATGACTTTCACTATTTTTCACTCAATTCATTCGACAAAGTTTCAAGGATAAATTCCCTCTACCTTTACCGACGGATTTTTTTGGTCACAAAATACCTTTTTTCAACAAGTTTAGAGATTGAAATAAATTTCCGTCGCTAATTTTGTCACGACCCAGTACTACATCAGTCCCATAACAACCGTTGCATAACCGAGCTAAAGACACTCACGATATCCTTAATCCAAATATGCAAGGCTAACTGAATATCTATTCTTCTTCTCTTTTTTTGAAAAATTTGGGCAGCACAACGGTTGTATTTTAAAAATCCCAAAAACTGCAAATGATTTCAAACACACTTCTATATTCACATCCAACCACAACTTCAGGACTCTCTAGTCCACTCAAGGCAATCTCAACTC
>JAOTBA010000007.1:23325888-23340238 GCA_025629845.1 Erythroxylum squamatum
TATGGACTATTTTGCAATTTTTAAAAAGTTTAGGGACTATTTTATAAATTTAAAAAATATCCCGAAATGGTACCCGGTACCGGTATAGTTCCGTTCCAGAGCTCAATCCGGTACCGAACCCGGTACGGTATTCATAACATTGGCAAACCCTCACCAAAATTTTCATAATTAAAAGTATAGAATAACTTTTTTTTAATTGGATCCAAGTCTGAACTGCTAAGGTCCAGGCTTACCTAAAGCTTAACTCTTTTAAATAAAACGATGTTGTTTTTCTTAGAATAATTAAGTCTTGAGTCAATATAAGTATGACCTATTGAAAACAATTAAATTTAGACTCATATGCCAAAAATTGCTACCCCGAACAATAATCAATTACACATTATTTTGTATTAAGATAATTTTAAAAATATATAATCTTTATATGGCAATATTTTAGAGATGTAAATAAATAAAAAGTATATATAATAGGACAAAATAAGTTGTATGATAACTAAAAAAAATATAAATAGATTAATAATTTATCCAAAACACAGTAAATCAAATGAAAAAAAAAGAAGATTCAGTCTAATCAATGTATAGAAAAAAAAATTAAAGGGAAAGTTCAAATCTTTTATCCTGTTATATTTCACAATTTAACAATAATGTAATGAATTACGGTTTATAAACTTAACCCTAATAAGCAAAATTTTAATTCAATTAAATTACATGTGTTAAAAGATCTATCTCTTATACATCGAAAATTTTAAAGTTTAATTAAAAAAAAAGACTGTTAAATAAAAATTAATCGATTTATTTTAATTTTTACAAACCAATTAGTTTACAAAAAATAGTAAATTAATTAATAAACTGATCAATTTTTAACAACAAAGATTATTAAACTAATTTAAATCGAAAAATTAATCAGTTTAATATTTTTATCGTTAAACCGACCGAACTGATTCAATTTTTAAAGCATTACCTTTTTCTTCCTTTTTTTCCGATTCTATTTTTCATTATTGTTCTTTGATTTCACCTTCTTCCCTTATATCATTTTTTTCTATAAGTTGGTAGTTCAATTATTTCATTTTCTTCAATTGTTTTCCTTTTAACAATTCGGATATACCTCTTTTTATTTCTTTTTTATTAAGTAATCATTTATTAGACCTAGCTAATGTCACTTTCCACGATTGACTTTAAAAAAATATAGGAAAACTAGAAAATATATGTCATCATTAGTATGAATGTGATACTTTAATAAAAAATTATTAGTTATTTTAAAT
Organism: Erythroxylum squamatum; assembly: GCA_025629845.1. Classification (NCBI taxonomy): domain Eukaryota; kingdom Viridiplantae; phylum Streptophyta; class Magnoliopsida; order Malpighiales; family Erythroxylaceae; genus Erythroxylum; species Erythroxylum squamatum. Next base: position 23,327,148 of record JAOTBA010000007.1, read on the forward strand.
AGTAATGCTTCTATTTAGCCCTTTTTTTCGGGTTCAATTCACCTGTTCCTATTTTCGTATGCCACCTTGTGCCCTTTCCCATCCATTAAACCACGTCTCACTTTCTTTCAAGCCATCATCTACAAAAAGTCAGGTTTTTGTTCCTTTGAGATTGGGCAAACTTGGTCCTTTTTCCACAACTTCTTCATATTTTCCACTAACACCTGGGTCAATTTCTTCATCACATAAGAATATTAAAAATAAAATGGATACAAATATTTTAAGCAAAATAAAAAATCCTTAATTTTTATTTTATTTAATGATATTAATTTGAAGTAATTATAAATTAATTCAAATATCATATTCATATTTCATACACATACACAACAATTATCTTAAAATATATTTTTATTAAGAGACTTAAAATAGTAATTCATTTTATTTTTGTAATAAATTAGTGCTTAAAATAATTTGTAACTAACAACGAGTAATTGATCAGACCTCAAGACTGAATAATTAATACTGAGATAGTTTAATTAGTAGAATTTAATTATTATGTACTTACAATCTAAAATATTAAAATTTGAGTAGTGATTAAGAGTTATTATCTTAATTTGATAATTTAAAAGTATTAAACTACAAATAAATATATGATAATTTACATATTTCAATTATAAGCACTTGAAAATTTATTTATTATGTATTAATACGCTAATGTTAACAGTGGCATCACGACAAAAATAACAATAACAACAACATCAATCCAATAAAATTTTGATGATACGTGAAATCTGGAAATGTACTATAATACGTAACTTTACTCTTAATTAGTTGAACATCTATTTTATGATATGTCGGGGCTTTGTTTCCTTCGGCTCGGTTTGTAATTTTATCATGTACGCCCCTTTTTAAAAAAAGCTGCTTTTGATTAACCCATTTTGAATTATTTAATCAACCTCTTTTTCTGCCTCTTTAAGCTTTCCAGAAGATCATTGAAATAAATCACAATAAAGAAAGAGTAACACTCATTGTTTTGTATTATTATTGGTCTAATTCTATTCCCACAACAAAGTATTCCCAATATTACAATTCAGCCATAAAACTAACTAACCAATAATTGCTCGCCAACTCGAATTCTACTCACATCAGGCTCTGCCTGAAACGCAGCAAACCCTGCCTCTCTCTCCGATGACCCGCCGTCGTCAACCGTCAAACTTTTCCTTCTCTTAGCTGAGCCACCGTCCAGAGCTGAACTACTTGCCACTGGTGAATCCCTCCGTTTAGCCGTGATCCTCACGGGCTCAGGCTCGTTAGTCCCAATCTTATGTGGAAAATTAAGCAAAGCCTTTGATCCACGCATCCTATAAGCCGCTTTATCGTACGCCAGAGCTGCTTCCTCAGCCGTCTCGTACGTCCCCAGCCAAACTCTGGCTCCGTTTTTTGCAGGATCACGTATCTCTGCCGCAAACTTACCCCACGGCCGCCGTCTCACGCCTCTATAACGCCTCCCTCTCGAGCCCTTCTCATCAACACCACTACTTTGAATTACCAAAAGCGTACTGGTAAACACTCCCTCAATAGGCTTAGCCTCTGAAACTGGACCCAACTCCACCTCATCTCTAGGTTCCAGCTTAACGGTCCTATCCACCGGGGACCAACCAGAGTTAACAGCTTCCCGGAGAAAATTGTATATGACCATGTCCTCGGAATCATCCACCTTCAATGGCAAGTCTCCCCATGTGTCGGTTAGACAAGGAACAAGACTACTGAAACTCGAACTTGGATGATACTGATGATTGGAAAAACCGGTAATTCCGTTCATTTTCATGGAAATCAAGGTAAAGGAAATACTGGGTTTGGTTTTCCAAGACGTAAACCGTAGTTCCTGTCAAATTTTCCGGCCAGTATGATATCGCCCGTCGAGGAATTGAGTAAGGGAGTCAGGGAGGTGATATATATAGACAAGACAGGTGCGTATATACTACTTTAAGTAGTGGGTGACGTTTACTTTTTATTTAATATTTATTAATTAACCCTTACTTTATTCAAAATTCTATATCAAATTATCGATGTGTTTCTAATTTTCTATTACACTACACAAGTGGGCAATTTGGATCATGCGGCTGGTGACTGTCACGTTTCTGATGACCTCATCGGATGATGTCTTCAGTGAGCAATTATGGGGACCCTTGGGCCTTGAACGTCGGGCACCGGGTTGCTATTTCATTGGCGTCCAGAAACTGGGGATTTGATCCTGAACCTGAAGTATCAGGCAATTAACAGATACTTTTTGGCCTTTTCAAATTTATCTTTACGTTAAAATTTATTTATTTATTCGGATAAGCTAGATAGGTCTTTTGTGAAAGGCAAAGTTCTGACCTCAAATTTTAAACGGCTGCATACATGAGGACAATTCGAGCCCATAACCTCACTTAAGCTAGGAGAGCTCTTTACCAACTCACCTATATTAATTTATTATATAATTTATTTATAATGATAATTAAATTATCACAAATATCATTAGTTGTTTTAACAAATATGGACTTTTAAATAATTAGAAGGTATATTTTAAATCGATTTAAATAATCTTAAAATAGGTTTAGTTGATTTCAGATTTCTCACTTTTTTATTTTTAATTTATCACGAGAAATTAATTAGATTCAAATTAATTCGATTAGAACTAAAGACAAAATCATATTTAATTATTTTCAAATATTTGTTTTTAAAATTAAATCTTAAATCAAATTCATTATAATAAATAATTGAATTTCATTTAATAATTTTTATGGTTAAAAATGATTAATTTAGTAATTAATCAAAGAGTTTTTACAAACTAATTGATTTTATAAATTAAAATAATCTAATTAATTTTTATTTGACAGGCTTTTAACTAAACTTTAAATTATTCTTTTAGTTTACGACTTTCTTCAATTATATTTGAAATTCTTCAATTATATTTAATTTTTAACAAATTTTATAATATTCTAATATTAAGTCTGATTTTAAAATATTAATTAAGTCCACTCGTACGGACTAGTAACTAGTATGAATCCCGCTGAACTAAAATCACCACAGTAATAAAGTGTATCTGAACCTAATTAATGTTTGAAGCAGATATGGTTGGTCGTAGCTCACCAGGAATCAAAGAGGGTCAAGTGTTCAAAACGTTGAAGATGAATAGTCATTACGGTCTACTGTTGACTCACCATAATTCTTCTTCTTCTTCTCATTCCAAGTCATCACAACACTGCTGGGGCTTCATTGTGACGTACCAGGTATGCTGTTGCTCTTACGTTAAGAACCCTAAGTTTGGGGTCAGCCGCCAGACAACATCAATGGACCTGTGAATGTGGAACTTAAAAAGCTTAGCTATAATTTCTACAGAGTGTGGACGGCCATGGATTTGGAGAATCTTAAGCAACCAGAAGTCAAGCAATTGGAGATCTTTTACTTCTAGAGAGGGGTTTATTCCAAGTCATTTAGAAAATGAAGTCATCACTTGTCTTATAGCTCGAGACTTTAGCTTTTAACTTTCAATAATTCAAATTCGTTGTCACTTAATTTCTCGAAGTGGAATTAATTGGATTGACGGAGGGGACCGCTAGTTGGCAATTTTCCATTCAGGTATAGAATTATATTGTGAATAATAAAAACTGTTATTGGTAAAAAAAAAAAATCGTTTTTATTATGTAACTCAAGTGAATATTATATTATATTCATATACGATCAATGATTATAAAGCTCAATCGATTCGGTCTGTTTAATTGTAAAATCTTTGAACCGTCAAATTTTTTGATTCAGTTTTTAACTTTTCGGTTCGATTTATATTAATAACTCATTCTGTTAAAAACTGATCAATTTATTAATTAATTGGTCAATTTTTTAAAATTAATAAGTTGTATAAATAAATTAATTTTATTTAACAATTTTATTAATTAAACTTCAAATTCTTCTATAAATAAAGATAATTTTTTAATAATATTTCAAATTCTTTAATTTTATTTAATTTTTAACTAATTTTATAACTGTTTAAAATTATAAATAATTTTATAATGAAGTCAATTATTTTTTTACAATATTTATTTGTAACTATTAATAAAAATTCGGATATTTTATTTGAATAAAATTATATAAGTAAAAAAATGTGTAAAATATTATTCATATATTAATACTATATTTTATAAACTAATATAAATTTTAGTCTTTTAAAAGATAAAAATAAAAATTATAAATTATAAATATAACATTTTACGAAATTATAAATTAAATTACTAAATTATAGTAGCCATCATTTTATTAGTAATTATTATTAAATAATTAAAGAATATGTATTTAGTTAATAACGACAAAAATGGAAAAAGGAAATAAAAGACTAAAATTATAAAAAAAGTATATTTTTTTTTTATTTAAGAATAAATATATTAAACGAAAACAGAATCCAACATCCAACATGTTCTTGATATTTAGATGTTCTATAACTTCTTTTATATATCGAATTGTTATATATTTCTGCTCTCTTCTTTTCCTAGCCACTCATGTACGGTAGGTCTATTTGTCGGACAATTTTGTACATTTTTATAAAGTTAGGCAATTATTAATTGTATTTTTAGTTTTTAAATAAATTATCGAGTAAGTTACGTAATTTGATCTAGACAAACATAATAAAATGACCTAATAAATGATCTACATTAATGGGTCGAAGTTTGGGTAGAAAATGAATCTTTTTCAGTATAAACCTAGTCCATATCGGCCTTAAGATGGGGAAGCCCGATATGAAAGTTATATAAGGGTTAAGGTCTCCTGTAGTTGCTCATATCAATCATAAGCAAAAGGAATCTCTGACCCGTTAAGAGAACTTATGTATTAAGAAAACTGTACAAAGACCTAGCTCGTGTCTTAATGAGCACTTTCCGTAAAGGTCTCGGCAGGTTCGTGATCGTTTGGAACTCAAAATTGGTATCAGAATCAGATATAGAACCAAAATCAAGTATTTCATATTACCTTCGTTTTTAATTCTTTCACGTAAATCCGAAATATGTAATAAGGTCTATATTACGTATTACACTATTCTCCATTTATCCCCTTGAATACGAATTTGAATGTGGAGAAGGATCAGACTTTCATGTTTCCTCCTTAATTTCTTGCCCCCGTCAACTTAATTATCCATCACCTAGATCTGAAGGAAAACAGGATAAGACCCAATTATTATATGCCCTGAACTCGCAGACCTTTATTTGTATTTTGCATATAAAACCAGCCCCTTTAAGTGTGGGTGGAAAATGAATCTCTTTCAGTGTGGACCTGGTCTATATCGACCTTAAGACGGAGAAGTTCGATATGAAAGTTATATAAGGGTTAAGGTCTTCTTCAGTTGCTCATATTAATCGTAAGTATAAGGAATCTCTGACCCGTTAAGAGAGCTTACGTATTGAGAAAATTGTACAAAGACCTAGCTCGTGTCTCAGTGAGCACTTTCCATAAAGGTCTCGGCAGGTTCGTGATCGTTTGGAACTCAGAATCGGCATCGGAATCAGAGATGGAACCGAAATCAATTATTCCGCATTAACTTCGTTTTTAATTTTTTCATATAGATTCAGAATATGTAATAAGGTTTATACTACGCATTACGCTATTTTCCATTTATCCCCTTGAATACGAATTTGAATGTGGAGAAGAATCAGACTTTCATGTTCCTCCTTAATTTCTTGCCGCCATATCCATCACCTAGATCTGAAGGAAAACAGGATAAGCACTTATTATATATGTCCTGAACTCGCAGACCTTTATTTGTAATTTGCATATAAAACTAGTCCCTTTCCTACATTTACTATGTTCCTTATCCAAAAGCATACACCAGCAGGTTGATGTAAGGTGGATTCCGCACGTAACCTTATGACTACGCAGAGCTTATAGATTTAAGCAAAAGATTAGCAAATAAAAGGAAAGAGAGTAAAGACGACATCTTTTAATAATTTTTATATCGATCGACATGAAAAAGACATATCAGTTACGTGTCCAATATATTTGTGGATATAATTTATTATACTACACAATAATAACAATTTAATAAAAATTTTATTAATATATAAATTTAAGAGAAAGTCTAATATAACACAATCTTACTCATACCTAGTAAAAAATTATTTTCAAGTGACCCACATAAAAATAAAAATATATAATAAAATAAATAGAAATAAATAAATAATAATAAATGATTGGAAAAGAAATAAAGAAATAAATAAAATATAAAATAAGTAATAAACTAAATAATACCATAAAGAATAAGTAGTAGTACTAATAATAATAATAATAACTTAAGCTAAATCTTTAAGAGGTAAGTAGTACAAATTTAAAAGTTTATTCTAACTACAAGAGTATAATTTTAAAGGACCTACAAAAACGATAAGGATGCCTTTATCAGAGATCCTTTATCTATATCCTAATATGTTAAAGTTTTCTATTGTGAGTCATGTCCTTAATACAATCCAGCAATGTCATATTATTCTTGATCACATTTTTCTAATTCTTCTCAAGCCTTCATTTTTTCTCTTACAGTCTTTAAGTACAATTTTCTTGCATTTTCGCACTAAAGCATCCAAGTGTCTTAATTTAACACGTTCAAATCATCTAAGCCTTGTATCTTTTAATTTTTCAATAATATTTGTTACCTTTATTTTGCCCCTTACTAACACATTCCTTGTTAGCGAAAATAACATAAATAAATAAATCAGAACGACTTATCTGAAATGCAACGCTTTACGAAAATCACTGTCCTAAGTTAGAAATTCTCCCTCTACAGTGTAGCAAAACAACGAGATCCAACTCTAGGGTTAGCGCCTCCTCCACCAGCTTCGGTGTACTCTAAAAGGTAAAATAGGAACCGTCTCCGTGATTAAAGAAAAGACAAAACAAAATAAGAAGAATGCAGTAGATAAATGTGCGTCGTATAGAGCAAGTAGACACGTTTGTGAGAGGCAAGAAAAACAGAACATATGCGTGATTATGGAGAGAGGAGTCGCGTATGATACTCACGCATATGTGCGTTTGTTGTATATATACGAGGGATGAATGCTGTTAATATTAAAAGAGCAACGAAACGTTTTTGGTATAATAATAATAATATTAAAGTGATGAACATTATGGTAATAATGATGGATGTTTGGGTAATAAAGCATAATAAAAATGATGGTGTAATAAAGTATAATAAAAAATGATGGAGTTGCATAATAATGTTATGAATGTTTTGGAACAACACTAACAATCTCCCACTTGGTTCAAAACTTGATATAAAAACTATAACAATTTAGGAGAAAGATTGACGAGCAATCAAGTGAACTAAGTCTTGGGCCAGGTGTCCAAGAAATCGAAGATAGAACCTGCTAAAGAAATAAACAATCTCAAAATGCCCTGGTCTCATGATCGCTCTAGAAAGATAGCCCAAATACTCTCTTAGGAGGGTGACTAGCCCCCTACAATCACGTAGGTAAGTCCATCAAGCGTGTACTGCTCACACCACCCAAACTTGGGTTATGAAACTCATTAAGGATTAAATAATCTAACCTCATCAAACACAGTGAAGTCATCTAGGGGCGCTATTCAACAACTGAATATCTCAGTATTATTCCACAAACAATGTATAAATAAGTAGTCATCATATAACTTTGTTTGACCCATTGAACTCGGTTTCCCAATACGTGTGTCTATTACGAGGTTACTATATAATTGAGCTTAACCCCATCTCTTTGGCAAGCTCTGAAACTAGTTTCCTACTCAAAGCTTTTGTAAATGGATCCACTAAGTTTCTCTCTGGCTTGACATAGTCTAGAGACATTACACCGTGTCTAATTAAAGTACAGATAATTTTATGTCTCAATTTGATATGTCTACTTTTGTCATTATATGCCCTGTTCTTGGCAACATGAATGGCAGCCTGCGAATCACAATGAGGAACACAGACAGAATTGGTTTTTCCCAAAGTGGGACATCTATTAAAAGATTCCTTAGCCACTCAGCTTCCTATCCTGCCAGCTCCAAAGCCATAGATTCTATCTCCATTATTGATATTGCAGTACATGTTTGCTTGGATGATTTCCCAGATATTGCAGCTCCTGCCAAGGTAAACATATAACCACTGGTATAGTGCATATCACCACTCTCCGTAACCCAATTAGTCAGAATATCCCTCCAATATGGGAGAATGATCACCAAAAGATAATCCATAATGCATAGTACCTTTCAAATATCTCAATAAACGAATTAATGTATTCTAATGCGCTTTACTAGGATTATGAGTATACCTACTAAGTATACTCACACAATATGCAATATTAGGACGAGAATAGTTCATCAAGTACATCACACTATCAAGAATTTTAGAATACTCAGCTTGGTTTACACTGTCACTAAGATTTTTCTTTAAAGCAATATTAGCATCATAGGGAGTCTTGATTGGTTCAACATCATAGTAACCAAACTTTTTCAAAATTTTCTTAACATAATGATTTTGATTCAACCTAAAATCAGAGTCAGTCTTATCAAATTTGACTCTCAAAATAAAGTCCACAGGTACAAGATCTTTCATATCAAAGAAAGACTTTAGCAGACTCTTGGTAGCATCAATAACATATAAGCTAGTACCAAAAATAAGCATATCATCCATGTAAAGAGTTGTAATCATATAGCCATTGGCATCAAATTTCACATAAATGCAAGAATCAACAATACAAGAGGTGAAATCATGTTTGAAAATCTCACTTTCAAATTTCTCATGCCACTGTTTGGGAGCTTGTTTAAGTTCATACAAAGACTTAACCAACTTACACACCTTTTGGTTCTTGACCAGGCACTCTAAACCCCTCGGGCTGGACCATATAAATTTCCTACATCACCATTCAAGAAGGTTATCTTAATATCCATTTGGTGCACATAAAGCTTAAATACCGAGGCAACAACAAACAACATCCTTATAGATGCAATTTTAGTAACATGAGAGTAAGTATTAAAAAACTCAAACCCTTCCTTTTGTTTAAAGCCTTTAAACACAAGTCTTGCCTTGAACCTCTCAATGGTTCCTTCAGGTCTTAATTTCTTTTTAAAAAATCTACTTACACTCCAAAGGCTTACAACCCCTAGGTAGATCAACTAAAGCACAATTTTTATTAAACATGATTGACTCTAACTCACTATAGATGACTCCTTTCCAAAAGGTAGCATCCATGGATCTCATTGCTTCCTCATAAGTTTTGGGATCTTCCTCAACAATATAAGACACCACAAAACTATCCTCTATCTCCTCAGGCTTTTCCACCACAAAGGAAGTAATAAAGTCATAACCAAAACTGGTGGGTATTCTTGCTCTTTTGCTTCTCCTTAGTTCAACAATTTCTTTTTCCTCTATGTCATCATTGGTAGAAGAACTAGGGACATATTCTTTAGGAACTTGCACACTCACTTTCATAGGAAATATATCTTCAAAGAACACTGAATCTCTTGATTCCATAATTGGTCCATAAGTGCTAGATCTCTCTTCCTTAACCATAAATCTATAGGCAGCACTATTAGAGGCATATCCCACAAAAATTGAATCAATGGTTTTAGGCTCAAGTTTCTTCTTCTTATGTTCAGGTAGAGCAACCTTAGCTAGATACTCCCGTACTTTCAAAAAATGCAAGTTAGGTAGATAACCTTTCTAAATTTCATAAAGGGTTTGATCTAGTTTCTTATGAGGGAACAAGCTGAAAGAATAAATTCCCCTATATAAAGTCAGGTAAATCCGAGGAAATTAACATTGCATTCATCATAACCTTAAGTGTTTAGTTTTTCCTCTGTGCTATTCCATTTTGTTCAAGTGTATAAGGGGCTGAAAGTTCATGAATAATCCTAACTTCTCCATAATAATTGGCAAGGAAATCAATACTATAGTCACCACCTTGATCATTCCTTAATCTCTTAATTTTCCTTTTTAATTGGTTTTCACCCTCAACTTTGTATTTCATAAACATTTCCTCTACATCACTTTTATTTTTCAATAAGTGAACCTTAACAAATCTAGAACAATCTTCCACAAAAGTAATATAATATCTCATGCCTCCTTTGCTCACATAATTCTTTAAATCACCCAAATCTGTGTGGATCAAATCCAACAATTGTGACTCTCTCTCGGTTACAAGCTTAAAAGGTTTCTTAGAGTGTTTAGCCTCAACAAAAATTTGACATTTTCCATTTCATTAGTGATCTTAGGCAACAAGTTTAAGCTTTGCATCCTTTTAATTGACCTCATATTTACATGCCCAAGTCTAGAGTGTCATAGGTTTAGAGACTCAACAATATAAGCAGAAGTAGATGTATTCATTTCTACATTAAGTACAAATAAGCTTCCATTATAAAACCGTTTGCCAACAAAGTTCTCATTCTTAGTAAGAACTAGCTTATTAGAATCAAAAGTAAGTTAAACACCAACTTTGTTCAGTAATGTTCCATAAATCAAGTTTCTACGAACATCAGGAGCAAATAAAACATTTTCTAACGCTAAAACTTTTCCAGAAGTGAGTTTGAGAGTGACTTTCCCAACTACTTGGACAGGAACTCTGCTGGAGTTACCCATATACACGAACTCACCATCAACATCATTTAACTAGTTAAGCAGTTCCTTATTGGTGTAGATGTGGCGTGTGGCTCTTGTGTCAATGATCCATTCAACCAAATTTCCAGCAAGGTTAAGTTCGGACACCCCAACAGTAATGATCTCCTTGTCATCATCAGCAGCTTTGACCATATTAACTTAAGGCTTAACAAAGCTCTTTTGCTTACCTCGTTGGTAGCCCTTCTAGTTTTCTTTCCAGAACTGTCGTGGTTTTTGTCCTTGATCCTTCTTCTCATGGTTGATTCTAGATTTCCAAAAAAGAGTAGGATGGTCTGGCTTGTGGCACCACCAACAATCACCATCAATCCTTTTGCGCTTGAACTGACCATGCTTGTTATTGTTGAAAGTCCCGTTGTGTCCACCATTCTTATTGGAGTTACCTACATTTTTTTGTTCAACGACGTTAGCCTTAACCATAAGAGCAGGTGTGAATGATTTGGCCTTGTCGTGTATACGGTTGGCATCTTCAATCTTTATATGCCCTATCAACTCTTCAAGCTTCATGTCTTTCTTCTTATGCCTTAATTGGTTCTCAACTTATTCCATGAGGCAGACATCTTCTCAATAAGGGCATTACCTTGAAACAACTTACACATGTTTATACCCTCAGTAAGTATTTCAGCAACTAGGTTTTCATACTCATATAATTGGTCCATGATGGGCTTATCATCAACAACAGTAAACTTTAACTACCTAAAAACTGCATATTTCTTAGTGCCAGCATCATCCGTCCCATATTTAACTTTTAAGGCATCCTAGATTTCCTTGGTAGTTTTGTACTTGCAATAGATATCAAACAATAGGTTTATCATATGGTTGAGCAACACTCCCCTAACGGTGCGATTATCATTAGTTGTCTTAAGATCATTATTGTCACTGGGAATTTCTTGAAACAATACTTAAGCAATTTCATATTGCTGAAAGTAAAATAAAATTTACTCAAATCATTGTGTAAAATTTCTCCCATCTAGAGGCTCTAATTTAGTTAGGTCAGGTATAATCCTCTAGGCTATAGTAATAGGGGCAGAACCTATGTGGGAAATAGTAACTGTAGAATCTACGTTGGTCTTATTCACGGACTACATATTAAATCCAAAATCAGAGATGTCTTACACGAAATAATCAAACAATATGAAGAGAACAACAGCAAGAGCAACTAATATTTCGACTAACGTAGCAGCAAGAGCAGAACAATATTCCAACTTATACCGAAACTAAAATACAACAACACAGTATTCTGACTTATACTGAAATAAATACATAGTAGCAAGAACGCAATAATTTCCAACCAACAGTAGCAATTTCGAAAACAATAGTAAGAATAAAAAATATCCGGATAAAGAGCAAGCAGAACAATATAATTTATGACAACAATTGTAACACAACAAATATTTCTGACTTAGATTGTTAGCGAAAATAGCATAAATAAATAAATCAGAACTACTTATCTGAAATACAAGGCGTCGTGAAAATCACTGCCCTAAGTCAAAAATTCACCTTCTATGGTGCAGCAGGATAACGAGATCCGACCCTAAGGTTAACGCCTCCTCCACTAGTTTCGTTACACTCCAAAAGGTAGAGTAAAGATTGTCTCCATGATTAAAGAAAATACAAAATAGAAGAAGAAGAAGAAGAATTCAACAGATGGATGTGTGTCGTATGGAGCAAGGCAGATGCATGTGTAAGAGGCAAGAAAAACAGAATAGATGCGTGAGTGTGGAGAGAAGAGTCGCGTATGTGTGTCTGTTGTATATATATGAGAGATGAACGTTGTTAATCTTGAAAGAGCAAAGAAACGTTTTTGGTATAATAATAATAATCATAAAGTAATGAACGTTATGGTAATAACGATGGATGTTATGGATGTTTGGGTAATAAAGTATAATAAAAATAATAGACGTTATATAATTATGAATGTTTGGAACAACACTAACATTCCTGACGTTATCTCGTCTAATAAGGTTGCACATCTAGCGAAGTATGCTCTTCTTCGTTATCATTAGTTTATGACTATGCACTTATTTGATGGACCAACATTTCGCCCTATAGAGTACGACCGACCTAATAGCTAAATGAAAGAATTTACGCTTAAGCTTAATCGGTATCTTCTTATCACATAAAACTCCTGATTTACTTCTCTATTTAAGTCACTATTGCTGGACCCCGTTCCTGGAGCCCAGTCGAACAGTGCTGGACCCCGTTTCCGGTGCCCGACTATCTAAAACGGAGTCGAAAATGAAGACCGTTGGGCCCGAGTCCCGACCCCCCAGGTTAAACCCGGGGTGATCCGTCGAAACCGACGAAAGAGATAATCTGCGGAAGCGTACTTATCTCACTCAGACATACATTTAAACGCATCATATCTATCAAACTAAGCACAGTAATCCAAATGCCATTACAATAACAAAATATTCAACAACTTTGATAACATAATAACATCCGCAACAAAGTTTTAAACAAAATACATGGG
>JAOTBA010000007.1:23340338-23351810 GCA_025629845.1 Erythroxylum squamatum
AAATAAATTTAATATTATATTCAATATTAGTCTCGTTTTAAATGTCTCAATGAGATCTTTGTAATGATATATTTTGTATAAAGTAATATATATTTTAAATTTAATTACTTACTAAATTATATAAATAAATCAATTTGTTAAAAGGACATAAAACGAATATGTTAAAAGGTAAATGGACAAAGTTGTCTTTTTACATTTTTTGTGCAATGAATTGTAACACACCAAATTTGGTGTGTCCAACACATTGCACCATTTTGGGGTGAAGATTTGGTGTCTTCCCTGGAGTGGATTTACTGCATCAAAACACCAAATTTGGTGTTTAGGTGTCTTAGTATCTTGGTTGGAGATGGCTTTAACAGAATAGGGTGTTAACCCATCAGATCAAAATTTCAAATTTACTTCATATCAAAACTTATCATAGATCAAAATACAAAATGAATCAGGCTGAAAATCCATGAACAGAAGTAGGTAACGGGAGTTATACAGGAGATACCATAAATGGCATCATATATCAGGAGAGACTTAAGTCTCGATACAGGAGACACTAAAGTATCAATAATAGGAGACACCGAAGTGTCAGTAAAGGAGACACCGAAGTGTCACAGAAGAGACCGAAGTCCTAACACCGAAGTGTTTAGGAGCAGCTGCAGACCCTTCTAAGCATGCCTATTTACCCACGACTAGGATATGGCAGTTACAAAACCAAATAAGTTCAATTCATGTGCATAAAAATTAGTCAATCATATTTACGTGCTTTAAATATTTCAAACATTTATTGTCCCAAGGCTCAAAACACAATCAACATAAAACACAATTCAATTCAGTACTAAAAATAACAAAATAAAATGTGAGCGTCCTAAAGATTACTAACGGCTTTGCAAATCATTTAATGGAGCAAAATCAATAGTAAACAAAACAGTCAAAACAAAACCATCAAAGCTTTCTTACTGAATTATTTACAGAAATTACCATCTAAATTACTTACAAAAGCTCCCTTATTGCTTATTGCCTTGAAGTCCCGGCAATATCTGGAATCGGTCGTTTAATGCGTTCCTTTATAGCATTTAATACAAACACATATCACTATTGTGCACAATTATAAATTCAATTATGCACATTCATGTATACTGAGTATATATGATGCATGTTCATGACAAAATCCGAGTTTCTTATCCTTAATCTTATCACATCATCGATCATATGAAACCATACTCAATCCCTCAATCCAGATTTATTTCACAATCCCCTTCAGGTCCACTTTGCTCAATCATTCTCATCAGGAAGGTGAGGTAATTAGGTAATAATTTATTCCAGAAAGTTTTCTCTCTTTGTCTTAGGTTTCCAATGATACCAAGTTCATCCAATTTGGTTTAGTATACCGAAAGTTATACTCAAAAGATTGTATACTGTTCTTAAGCTTCAGCAAAATTCTTATCTCAACTTCTAATCAGATTCTGAAATTCTTAGAAGCAGAATTAAAATTCAATCTCTTCATACCATTTGTAGTCCTATTTCTCTAGTTTAATTCAAATTAAAAATCATCCCATTCTGAGGTCCACAAATCAAGATATAAGCAAAATACCGAGGTATGTTCAGTAAAAATCGTCCCAGTTATCATACTTCAGCACAGTCATATTTCCATCTTAAATCATCAACCAATCCATTTTAGAAAGCTATGATTTTTGGTGGAGATGTATATCAATATCTTATGAATCTATTGGTTCAAGAATCAAATGATTTGGAGGTCTGAAGACAAATTTATGCTCAAAAGAATCAAGGTTATTCAGGTGAGTCAACAATCCTTCGAATGCACCATCGTGCTTAAGCACGATAATGAACTCTTAAGAAAAATAGCAAAGTCACCATCGTGCTTAAGCACGAGGGTGAACTTCCAAGTTTCTTCATCAAAGTCACCGTCGTGCTTATGCACGAGGGTGAACTGTCCAACTTAACCAGCAAAGAGCACGACGGTGAACTTCCAACTTTTTTCACTTGCACGATAGTGCATTCCATCTTCTTCTTCCTTCACTGAACAACTCTGTCAATTTTTTCAATCCTTCATCACACACACTTGCACACTTACATACACCACTTTGTTTCACTCCCATATCATCTCAATTCATTCCAAACACAATTCAAAACCAAGTTTATAATCAAAGACTAAAAACCGATTCCTTTCACAAGCTTTCTCTCACTACTGCGTATTTTCCGTTCTCATTTTTCCTCTATGTTGTCACTTCATTTAACCCAATTGACACTCCAATATATCCTCATTTTAGCTCAACAACACAAAACAAAACAAAGATCCAAGGTTCATATCCAATATCAAAAATTCGATTCTCATTCATGTACAATTCTATTTTTCTACATCTGTTCCATTTTGACACTATTCACTTTGCTAATTTCACATTTAACCCATTCTGATCACCACCGGAGCTACCCATCTTACACACCTCATGCACAATTTTCATTTTCAATCATTCAAACATCATCCGACTCATTTGATTTATTTCCATGAACACTCAAATACCCATGTATACCCAGTGAGAAACAGAACATATATTCACTGCGTTTCATGAAAACATCACTTATACCGAAACTACTCAACTTATATAACTTATGCATGTGTGTATTTCCAGCACGTAAAACCTTATCACATCATGAAAAATCATTCACAGAACTTAGAAACCTAAAACTTTACTGACCTGATTCTTCAAACAATTTCCAGCTATGACAGAGAAGAGTAGGGTTTTTAGAGGATGGAGGAAGAAAACAACAAGAATAGGTATAAACAAACACTAGCTGGGTTGAAATGTTTGCATGCAGAGAATAACACTAATGTAAGAATCAAGACCAGTATTTGAGTGACGAGGGTTCAGTGATTTCTCAAGAACACTACATAATCCGAAGAACAACAAAAGTTACAGTGTTCTCAACTTAACCACGTATCTTCTTTGCATGTAATACATGTGCCACCAACTAAATTTGACACATGTCTCACTACCATTAGTTCATTTCCAACATTTCCTTGTCCAAATTATCCCAATTAAGAAATTCCTAAAATTTGCCAAAATTTCCGAAACAATACCAATAGTCCCCGAATGAGTTTTTCGCAATTTAATCACATTTATCAACCCATTTTACCCGAAATCATGAATGCATGTACAAAAATTTGTATGTGTCAAAAATACATATGCACTTATCAGCGAAAACTCAATTATGCAAAGCATAAAGTGCACTGAAATTCCTCAATTTTCTAACCCTAACTTGGGGTGTTACATGATCCTTCTTAAGAAACTCCAGATTTCAGTTCTTTGGAATACATCGTTGAATCCATAGACAAAAGTAGCTAATACCCAAGAATTTTACATTTTGAAATAAATCTTAGAGTGAATATGCTGCTGACTGGATTTCATAACTTCTAGTTTCAAATGATCACCATCATAAGCTATTATAATCCTTCCATAAGCATGACTTTGATTATTTGTAATGAACTGCCATTTACAACCTAGATAAGCCAGTTTATTCAGATTAGCTTCTCTAATTTTAGTCTCCAACATACAAAAAATCCAAGGCTTTTCCTTTAGCACAAAATCCTTTAAATCATTCAACTTTAAAGTATTATTTATTCCACGCACATTCCATCAATCAAAGTCATAATCAATTAGCTTTCCCTTTAGAGCTTTTCCTATTGCTCCTACTACTTTTCCTATAGGTGACCTGCTCAAACTGCTCCTCTTGATTATTGTCATTATGCAAATCAACCCTGGACAGACTTTGTTCATTCTGTGTGCCGAAGATTCTTCATTTTGATTTCCACCACTAGATTCCTGAACTTTTCTTCCTTTATAGCAATCTTCTGGTTGATTATGTAGAACTTCTGTCATCTGATCAAATTCAACTTTATTGCCCTTCGGAATGTCCTCCCTTTTTTTAAGGGAGACGTTTACTGTCTGAACCACTTCTTGGTTTTCTACTACTTATTCAGCCTCCTCAGTTTCTTTGATTTCTTCTAGATCATTTTTTATTACACCCATCACTTCCCAATAGTCACCTTTTAAAATGGCCCTACCCGTCAGTTTCCATTTTTTGCCTCGAGCTTTAAGAGACGGTTTCCATTGGTATGTCACCAATACTTTGTCTTCTCTAAGGGAGTTTACATCCGCCAACCTTAGAATATGGATACTATCCTTCATTTCCTTAGACATATCCATGCTCACACATAATCTAGCAAATCCAACTCTTTTCCTCAGAGCAGTATTCTCGTTCATGCAGGTAGGTTTTTCCAAGTAGCTCACAAGCATCCTTAACCCTTTTGTAGTCCAATACTCCATTGGGATATTGTGAATGTTCACCCATAGGTGAATGTTCTCTGTTCTAATTTTTTCGAGCTCCATCCCCGGTTGCCAATTTTGGAGAAAAAATGGAAGTTGAGAGATATGTCAGGGGCCCTCTTCTATTAGCTTTTGAGCTTTCAGTTTGGAAGAAAAGGTAAATATTATATTGTCTTCTTCAGTAAGCATAACCTCTATTAGACCTCTTCCTTTCCAATTTCTGAAAGCCCATGCCTGTATAATCGGAAATGCAAGCCTTTTTTCCATGAAAAATCCCACAAGTGTAGCTTCCTATGTCTTAGCTCCCTGCTGCAAAACATCTAGATTAGGAGCAATCATTAGCTTGCCATCAACCTCTACCGGAGGGTTGTATACCAAAGAGGATTCAGAGCTATATCCAATCACCTGTTTCCAAGTTTTTCTAGGTCCTTTAGCTGATTCTACCTCAGTAGGAATGAATCCCATAGGAGAAGCGGTCGTAGTAAGGATTGGGATAGATGTAGAAAGGGATGAGGAAGAGGGGAGTGGTGCAGAAGGTTTAGAAGAGGAGGGAGGGGTGGAGTTAGGGTTTAGGTTAGGGGATATGGTTTGTTTAATGGTTGAAAGAAGAGTGGGAAATTGTGTGTCCATTTATGTTTGGTAACTAAAATTTTTGGTTTTTCTTTTTTCAAATTTGAGCAGGGGATCTGAGGGCTAGAGCTGAGCTAAGTTTTCCTGGAGTTTGAAGAGATGATGGCAACTGCTGCTTCTGCTATACTGTCTAGGGGAAAGGATGGCAATGGTGTGGGAAAGAGGGACAGAGTGTGGGTGAGATGGAGGCGGTGGTAGAGGTCTCATTGTTTGTAGGTTGAGATCTGAGGGCTAGGCGCTGAGCTAAGGTTTCTTTCTAGAGTTTGAGTTTGACTGATCTGGGGGAAGGAATGGCAATTGTTGGGGAAAGAGGGAGGGAGAGATGGAAGCAGTGGCGGAGGGCTAGAGGCGGAGAGGTCATGGCGGAGAGGCGGAGAGGTCATGATAGATTCCTACCTGCCTTGAAAAGTTAGATTGAGTACATGAAGCGTAATTTATTATTTTAATATCATTGTTTAGAAATTTAATGATAGATTATTTATATAAAAAATTAAAATTAAAATATTTTAAAATTTAACCAATCGAGTTATCAAATGAAATTAATACGCAATTAGATGCATGCATCAAAATGAAATGGCAGAACTATTGGCACGTAACAGATGAGATTATACCATAATATGCTAAAAACATTTCTGTCGAAACAGCCTGCAATTCTATTAGCTATTATTACCTAATCTTGGCTTAATCAATCGCTTTAGATACTTAAAACTCTAGCACATGGTCCCGATACAAGCATTAGGGAGTAAAATCAGCTTAGATCAACAAGTTAGTGAGACACCTGTCCATCTATAGATTGCACAAATCAGAGATAATTGCTTATAATCAGCAAGTTGATAAGGGTGACCTCTCGTAAGTGAGTGCGTGGTGAATTGAAGCTTCGTACAAAGGGACCAAAAGTCTACCCATCTTGGCTTATTCTAATATCGTAAGTTGTTGACAAGTTAACTCTTTAGTGACCAACACTCAAAGTCCAAATTCAAACCACATGGAGTTTGAACTTTGAATTGAATTTGGTCTGATTGGATCTCTGTTTCGTTCAATTCGAGTGCAGTACTCAACCTTTTTTTAAAGAAAACTTAGATTTTTGTTTAACCTTTTGGAAGCATAAATTGGGTTTAGGTGTGAACAGACTGACTTGAATTTCACTTTACTATTAATTATTGTTTCTGTGATTGAACTTTTACATTCTTCAAAGATCACACTCGTCGAGTGGCAAAATCTACGGGGAAATGAAGTCATGCATGTGTTGCTCGTACTCAGTTTGAGATTTCAACTTACTGCATTCATTATGTCCGGACAAGTTGCGGATAGCACATGCCATGGTGACACCTAAGTTTTATCGAGATAAGCTTAATGATTGTATGAGCAAAATTTCAAATATATTTAAATATAAAATTTTAATGAGTGAGTTTGCAATCCAAAATTTAGACTTTTTTGAGAGATAATATATTTATAAATGTTTAATTTTTGATATATTTTTAATTTTGTGTAAACTTTTTAAAATTTTTAATTTAATTATTAACATTTTAAAATTCGTATACGTGATAATTAGTGGACATGTTATATTAATATAAATATTTTTTGACTTGTTGTATATAAATTTTAAAGGATTAATTATTAATTTTAAAATTTTAAACATTAAATTAAAATAATTCTAAAGTATTAAATAATATTTAGGGGCGGTTGGTTTATATAAAAAAATAGTAATAAAAATAGGAATGAATATAACGAGAAATGAAAGTGAATATAACCATTATTAAGAGGAATGAATGATTATCGATAGTGGTTGCATTATTAAAAATATTGAGAAATAAAAATTTATTAAATTTTTGGAAATAAAAATTTGTTTTACATCAAATTTTAATATATTTTAATTAATTATATTTAATTGTTAAAAAGAGAAAATATAATTAATTAATTATATTATAATTAAGTATTTTAAATTAATTATTTTGATTTAATTAATTATATTGTGATTAATTATATTTAATTAAAAATAAAAAATAAGTATGTCGACAAAAGTTATCACGCTAATGACACTTATGTCAAAGCGTATGGAACGAATACAGGTGATTGATTTTATATTATGATTATAGGACATATCTGATCTCCAAGAAATTATCCGTAAATTCGATATATTTTCATACATCGCGAGTATGTACAATTTCTTCAAAAGTTAGATATGTCTTATGATTATGATATTTCATTTCCAAACTCATAAATTAATTGAGACGAGATCCTCTGACTTAGATACTCTGACTCTATCCTATGTTAGAGGATTTGAGCTATCCACTTATGTGAGTAGAATCTGAAGCCAAAATAACCACCCGCTTAAATTTTTATGCCAACTTTCGACATTCCAATTGCCCAAATTACCGAGGAGACATAGGGAACTTACGTTAACAATCATGTCAATATGTCTTTGTGTTAACTTTTAAGCGTCATCACTTTGGATGAAAGTACACACAACGGCGGACGTGGTGGATAAGATGCGTGTGCCTGTCAACTGCTCTCAACTTGTATGGGGGACCATACACCCGTTTTTAATGTTCGTACTTGCTGTCGGCAAGCCATGCCAGGAACAACGATTTTTTTAATTTTTTAAATAATTTAATTATAATATACTCTTCCTATTTAAAATAAAAATCATTTTAGAGGGATGCGCACTTATCAAAAAAGTTAATGAAATGTTTGATATATTCTTATTAATTACATGTTGAATTGTCTTGAGAATATAATTTGTGTAATTAAGATGGGAGAGAAATTAAAAGGTAATTTTGGAAGTAAAATCATATATATGCATAAAAAGTCACGAAAAATACTTATTTTGAATAATTAAAATCTCTCTAAAACGACTTTGTTTTTGGATATGAGGGAGTATGATTTAGAGATATTAATTACTTTTGAATTTCCATACTTCTACTTCTTATATTATTATTAAAATAAAAATTTTTATCTTGTTAATCTTGATTGTATTATTTAATTATTATTTTTTAATAATGTGACGTGTCCACTAAATATTACGTGAATGTGTATTTATTAGTTATATCAGTGAAAATTAACATTTTGAATTAATTATTTAAATTTAAAATTTTTAAAAATAACGAAAAATTGAGGTTGTCCTAAAAATAAAAGGTAAATTAGACAAAATGAAACAGGAAGTATTTAGAGGGTTCAGGTTGCAGACGATGTCGTTTTAGGGTCAAAAATGTTGACCGCGGAAATGCGAAGCTTGTAGGAAAATGTGAAGTGAAGGGTCTGACAGACGACTTTGGTCAAATTTACGTGCTGTGTTGACCAATTGCATTATGTTGCGTCAATTAAAGAAAAAGTTCCGAGTCACCGTCACTCTCAATCTCATATTTTAAAAAAATTTACAATTTGTAAAAATGTATTTAATAAATAAAATAAAAAATATATTTTTAAATTAATTAATATTAAATATTTCGTAACTTTCACAATTAAATGAAATATATATATATATATATATATATATAATAATTGATTTAAGGATGAGAATATACTAAAATTATCTTTTAGATTGAAGCTTTAAAACCATGCCGTTTTGTTATTAATTATCTAATGACCCTGTTAACTTGGATTTGGCCTACTGATCTCGGATCAGTCAGGTCAAGTCTGGCCCTATTAATTTTTAATTTTAAATGATTTTTTAAGTATAGAGTAATCAATTAATCATGCGTTCCTAATAACTTTCATGCATGCATCTAACAAAATTGCAATGACTTGAAGGGACAACTTCATCTAGAACACTAGTCCATATTTTAATCCAAGATAAGGTGATGATTTTGCTTGTTTAGTTTAAACAACGAGCCAATGAAATGTACAAAACATTTTTGACGGCTCAGATTCAGACCGGGAAGGACCTTGGAAGCAGAGTTCTGATCCTGGTCCCTCTAGGAAGGACTAGGACTGGATTACTAACTTTAGTACACTACAAGACAAAAGTGGATCAAGACCACTTGTCAACTTTACAGGTATGGCCTAAGGATGCTTCCTCTGACCTCCAATGAAGCCACCTCAGAAGCCTCCTTATCTTCTATGCCTCTTGTGTAGTTGGTTCTTCTTCCCTTTATATACTCCTCTCCACTCTCTAATTCCACTCAAGAGAACATTCTTCTGTATCTTTGAAGTTTGAGCACAAAGTTCCACTCATCACCATCTAAGCTTCTAATGGCTTCCTCAGATGAATCTTCAACTCTGGAACTTATTAGACAACACCTCTTGACAGACTTCACTTCCATGGACAGTTTCATCTCCAACCTTGAACTTTTCACCTCTGATAATAACCAACCAAACCCCTTAAAGGCTTCGACCTTAAGCCAGCGAAAACCCACCATGAAAAACATGGCTATACCGCCTCTAGTGAACGTTGCGAACAACAGCAACACGTCGGAGTGTGCTGAAAAAGAGAAGCATTACAGAGGAGTTCGTCGGCGTCCATGGGGCAAGTACGCGGCGGAGATTCGTGACCCTAATAGGAAAGGTACTCGTGTTTGGCTAGGCACGTTCGATACCGCCATAGAAGCTGCGAGAGCTTATGATAGTGCAGCTTTTAGGCTTCGGGGAAGCAAAGCGATCTTGAATTTTCCTCTTGAAGTTGGGGACTCCACTTATAGTGATTCGAATTCTATGGAATCTAAAGTATCAGAGACTGGTAGCTGTAAGAAAAGAAAGATTGAAGACACAGAGAGTTTTGTGGGGAGTAAGAAGGTGGTGAAGATAGGGAGTTGTTTGTCTGAAACAGATGCCGTGGTCGTGAAGACGGAGAGTTCCATGCCGGGAAGTGACGTCAAGATGGCGACGGAGCCGTTGACGCCGTCAAGTTGGAAGGACTGGGACTTTGAGGATAACGGAATATTTAGCATACCGCCGTTATCTCCACATCCCACGATGGGGTATTCCCAGGTCATGGTTGTGTAAGCAGAGGATCAGACGGCCACAAAGAGCCGCAGATGACGTTGTGATCAGAAGTGAACGGTGATGATGACTGGTTTGAAATAAACGTACATATAGTGGTAGAAAATGCTAGTGTCGTGGGAGTAGTTGATGAGGGCAGGGGATCATCTGTCCCCTTTGCCCTGGCCCTGCTCTGCCAGGGTAGGGGGCCAGAGGATCTGGCCCCGTTGATGAGAGCATTTAAAAGATTGTACTTGTTCTTTAATTCAATTTATTCACTGAAATGCATAAAACGATGTTTTTTTGTATTTTAATTAAAAAAGCAGTTTAGATCGGACTAAATATAGCTTAGGATCGGGCTCGGCCGGTCCCAACAATAGTGGTCAAGTATAGCTTGAACCTGACAAGCTCGGCCCAACCTATCCCGTCCTAATTTATGGAATCAATTTTTAGATTTCAATTTGAACAAGTATTATTAAGTATTTGAAGGCTAAATTGACATTATATGCGTGAATCCAACAATCACATGTACTAAAGTTATCACTTAATTCAAATTTATAAAATTATTTAATAATTTATAGTGCATAAATTGTTATATCTATTTAAAATTAAAAAAACATTCAATGCCAATTTATTCATAAAGATGAAAAATAAAATATAATTAATAATAATACATAGAAAAAGAAAAAATGTTTAGTTTAAAGATTAAAAAGCATGTCTTTCGTCTTTAAAATTTTATTTATTAAAATTAATTATATATCTATTGGAGAATATAGTAATTCAAATATTATTTTTAAATTTGAAAATACGATAATATATTTTAATATTTGAAAAATATTAATCTATGAAAATGGAAAACACAAGCTTCAAATTTTGCTTTCCCTCAAAAATTTAAACCCTAAATTTTTTTGGAGTTTATACTTTTTTTTTTACTTTCCTTAAAGATTTAGATTACATAAATAGAATAAATTTCTAGCTAATTTAATTTAATATTGAATAAATCTAAAGAATCTTAGTTGGAACCTATGCTTAAATGTAAAAAAAAAAATCTAAATTAAAATCACAATTTAAAGGAAATGAGTATATCTTCTCCTGATGATTCTTCGTAGGATAGTAATGAATCTGGCCGAAATCAGATTTATTTAAGCCTGATTTCAACATGGTATTTTCAGTTGAACTTAAGTCTAAATTTTAAATTAAAAATTAAAAAAAATCACTTTTTATAATTGTCAAACTTAAGATTGGTCACTGAATAACTTAGAACCCAACTTAAGAATCGATTTTTTTTTTTAAATCAAGGGCAAGACTTAGGGGGTGGTTGGTTTGTACGAGGGAATGGTAATAGGAATAGGAATAGAAATGAATATAGTGAGGAATGGGAATGGATATTATCGTTATAATTATGATGGTTGATTAAGAAGAAGGAATGATTACCATTACCATTACCATTGACAGTAGTTGGTTTATAAAAAATAATGTAATTAATTAATTACAATATATTAATTAAAATATTATAATTAATTAATTAGAATATTTTAATTAATAAATAAATTATATTTCAATTAATTATATTGTAACTAATTAATTATTT
>JAOTBA010000007.1:23351910-23363132 GCA_025629845.1 Erythroxylum squamatum
GCGGAATGAGGGTTTCGGATTAGATAGTTGGGTCTCGGTAACGGGATCCAACATTAGTGATATCAGAGCAAGAAGAGATTATAAGGAATCTGTATAAGTAGTTGGATTTCAGTAACGGGATCCAGCACCTGGCATTTCACCTTCACCAGTGGAATCACTCTACCTTTGGGAACATATTTTATCGCAAGAAGCGCCTTTTAGCTCGGCTTGCCGGGATTCAAAAGTCTTTGGAGGAATCGGACTCGGCTTATCTTCACAAGCTCGAGGATTCCCTTCGGACTGAACTGGAACAAGTCCTCTGCCAGGAGGACTTATATTGGCACCAGAAGTCGCGCTGCCAGTAGATTGCGCAGGGCGACAGAAATACTAAGTTAACGTCGCCAACTTCTCATTAGCTCTATATCCGATGAGCATAGCAGGTCTCATTCGGACACAGATAGCATTCGTCAGACGGCCAAGGACTATCTGGAAACGCTGTATTCGGCCGACTCCCTGAGCCCTACGTGTCTTCCTCTCCACGGTCTGTTTCCGCCTCTCTCGCCCCGAGCCACCCAGACCTTGGATAGTCCTCTCCTTTCTTCCGAGATTAAAGCGGCCATTTTTGCCATGGCCCCAAATAAGGCGCCAGGGTACGATGGGTTTCATGCCTTATTCTTCCAATCTCAATGGGATACCATCGGACCATCTCTGACTCGGTTCATTCAACGGGTTTTCCGTCATGAGGTTTGGGAGACAGAGCTCAACCAGACTATCACGATTCTTATCCCCAAACTCCCCGCCCCGACGTCGATTACCCAATTCCGTCCCATTGCTCTTTGTTCGGTGGTCTATAAAACAATTACAAAGATCATTGTTAATCGGTTGAAGCCGCACCTCAACGCGCTGGTAGCCCAGACCCAAGCTAGTTTTGTGTCGAGCCGTCAGATTACGGATAACGTCATTCTAGCCCAAGAGATCATTCATACCATGGCCCGCAAATCGGGCAAACAGGATTTTCTAGCTATCAAGGTCGACCTGGAAAAAGCTTACGATCGCCTCTCCTGGGACTTTATTCATGATACCCTCGTCGATATTGGTTTGCCGAGCTCGCTTCTTTCGCTCATAATGAAGTGTATTTCGTCGCCGACCATACAGGTGAATTGGGAAGGGGGTCTCAGTGACCCGTTCACCCCCACTCGAGGCCTCCGCCAGGGAGACCCGCTTTCTCCCTACGTTTTTGTTTTGTGCATGGAACGTCTAGGTCATCTCATCACTCACTCCATTGGTCAAGAACACTGGAAAGCCATTCGCCTTAGCAGACGGGGGCCTCCCCTTTCCCATCTCTTCTTTGCCGATGACCTCATCCTTTTTGCTGAGGCTTTTGTAGAACAAGCCACGATTATCCAGGATGTTTTAAGCACTTTTTGTACAGCTTCCGGGCAACGGGTGAACCACAGCAAATCCTGCTGCTTTTTCTCTAAAAATGTGCCCCCTCCGCTTGCTCGGCAACTTCGCCGCACGCTAGGTTTTAAACAAACTACTAACTTGGGCCATTATCTTAGCGTTCCTCTTCTCTACGAGCGAGTCCAAAAAAACAACTTATCAGCACATCCTTGATAAGGTGCAACAGCGGCTTTCAGGCTGGTCTGGTAAACTCCTTTCGCTGGCCGGCTGGGCCACTTTAACTCAATCGGTTCTCGCCGCGCTTCCTCTCTACACTATGCAGACGGTTCGTCTGCCCCGACGCCTGTGCGATGACTTGGAACGGCTGATGCGCAAGTTTTTGTGGGGTTCCTCTCAGCACACCAATAAGATCCATTTGGTCAATTGGGATAGGGTTTGTCATGCGAAGGAGTGGGGCGGCCTCGGCATTCGCAGTATCCGTGAAACTAATGATGCTTTACTTACGAAGTTAGGGTGGGCCCTGCTTTCGAAGCCAGATGCTCTTTGGGTGCGAGTCCTTGCAGCGAAGTATAACTTTGATGCTGTCAATCCCCCTACTACACTTTCGGTCAATGGCGGCTCGCGGACTTGGCAGGGCATTGCCGCGGTGTGGCCAACTGTGCTCACCGGCATCCACTGGGTTATTTGTGATGATTTAACGGCTCGATTTTGGATCGACCCCTGGGTGCCCGATGTAGGCCCGCTCATTGCTCACACTCGGCGACCCCTTCCTCCGAAAGCGCATGACCTACGGGTTCAACATTTTGTGGATCAGACGGGTAATTGGCGTTGGAATGAATTTCGATACCTTCTCCCTAACTTTATTTGTTTGTCCATTGCAGGTCTTGTACCGCCCCAGTCCCACTTCGGGCCTGATAAGCGGATCTGGGGTCCGTCTGACTCAGGCCAGTTCACTACCGCCTCTGCTTATGCTATGATTAAGGGCCCCCCCACCACCGATTGGCGCGGTCTCTGGAAACTCATCTGGCACTGGCGAGGGCCTCAACGCATCCGCTCGTTTCTTTGGCTTTTTGGACAGGATCGCCTTCTGACAAACCAACGTCTCCGTCGTGGGCTGACTTCGACCTTGGCGTGCCATCACTGCCACGCCGATGAGTCCTCCCTTCATGTGTTGCGCGACTGCCCCCGCGTAAGGAGTGTATGGCTTCTCTTCCCTTTACCTAACCACCATTTTTTTGCTCTCCAGGGACAGGAGTGGCTTCACAGTAACCTGCAGCAGCAACCGAGCGACACTACCGTCGATTGGCCTCTTATTTTTGGTACTGTCTGCTGGTTCCTTTGGACTTGACGCAACAGCTCTTTGTTTGAGCCACAATTTGCCTGGCCATCCTCCCCAGGACACCTCATTATGGACTATGTGCAGCGGATCCGGCACGCGGAAATTTGGCACCACCGCGCTTTTCCAGGACGCCTTCCCCGTCAGGAGCATCTCGTTGGCTGGAGCAAACCGGCACCAGGTTGGGTGAAATTGAATACAGACGGGGCCAGTAAACATTCCACCCTCACCGCCATGGCGGGAGGCCTTATTTGGGATAGCTCGGGCAAGTAGCTTGACAGCTTTGTTCAGAACATCGGCTGGTGCTCATCGGTTTCTGTCGAACTTTGGGGAGTCTTATCCGGGCTAACCCTGGCTTGGGCCCTAGGCCACCGCAAGCTTCTTTTGGAGTTTGACTCTCAGCTAGTGATGCAGATTCTGTTAGACTTCAACAATCGCTCAATGTCGCTCAACCCTCTCATCATGGGCATCAACGAACTACTCAATCGTAATTGGGTTGTGATTCCCCGTCATACCTACCATGAGGGAAATCGCTATGCAGATTGGCTCGCCAATTATGCAGTGACTTTTGACATTGGTGTTACCACTCTTCTCCATGCCCCCGCAGAGTGCATCTCGGTCCTCCGCGAGGATATCCTTGGGATATGTCTCCCACATCT
This sequence comes from Erythroxylum squamatum, assembly GCA_025629845.1. Taxonomy (NCBI): domain Eukaryota; kingdom Viridiplantae; phylum Streptophyta; class Magnoliopsida; order Malpighiales; family Erythroxylaceae; genus Erythroxylum; species Erythroxylum squamatum. Next base: position 23,355,289 of record JAOTBA010000007.1, read on the forward strand.
CATTTTGTAACCTTTAGTTTTGTTCCATTAAAAAAAATAGTATCTGCCCAACTGTGTTTGACCACATCTGCTATGCCAGTTTCTAATAACCACCATTTTCGAAACGAAACCTCCTCGACTTTATAAAAAAACCAACATCAAATATTTTCAACAGTAGCGGGTTAGGATCCGAAACATTAGCAGGAACATTCAAAAGGCTATGGTTTGGGAACCGTCTCACCACTGATTGTTCATAAAAGCCCTATCAAGCTTCTCAAACATCACAGTAGCTGTTCCCCTGCTCTTCTCCCATGTGAAAGGCCCATTACTTAAGGGTATTTTTATTAAATTAGAATCTGCCACGTATGTTCTAAAACCCTCGAGCAAGCTATGTGGATGCTCCCTCCCACTAACTTTTTTAGTAATAGAAAGCATACCATTAAAATCGTCAATAATTACCCAAGGCAAATTGCTTCTGCAAGACAATGCTTGGATCAGTTGCCACGATTCTCGTCTTCTACTTCTCTCCAGATAGCCATAGAAGCTCATAAGCCTCCAATCCTCACTTGCCATAGTCTTGATTGACATATCAATGTGATTGCTTGAAAAGCTACCAATTTCTACCAAGCCTTGCTCTCGCCACCAACAAGCTAGTCCTCCGCCTCTAGCAAACCGATCGACCGCGAAACTACCACTGTATCCAATTTCAGACTTGAGGTCCTCAATTTTCTTAGCATATACCAGAGTTTCCATTAAGAAAATCACTTCTGGCCTGAATTTTTAAACTAGTTCCTTAAGAGCTAACACTGTCCGAGCCTGGCCAAGCCCCCGACAGTTCCAACTTAGGCAACTCATTGCAGGATTTGCCGCTTTCAAAATGGGCTCATCTAATAAATCTTGGTTGTTAGCAACATTCAACAGCAGATCCCCTTCACTTCTTTGATGCTTATTATCTTTCGCCGCCATTAGTTCGTCAGTCTCCCTATGTCCCTTAGTCGCTTTATCTGTCCTAGCCTTAGAGCTGGACCCTTCATTGTTAGGAACCAAATTGTCACGAGATCAGGATTTTATCCACGGACTGGGTATCACTTGGATGGGTTGTCTCTGTTCTGCTTTCAACCAGAGACCCCAACTCTTCTCCACAATACCATCAGGTGTATTAAAGGGAACTTCACAGAAATTATCCGAGTGCCCAATCTTTCCACAGATAAAACAGAAGATTGGTAACCTCTTATATCGAAATTTCACTATCACTTTTTCTCCATTTTGTCGCTTCAAAATCTTTTGTCTCAGCAATGGTAGGTTGATATCCATCGAAACTCGAAAGCGTAAAAAGCTGTGTCTTGGCTCATTTCTAGGCTCACCATCAAATTTCAAGAACTTACCAATGGATTCCCCCAACTAGGTTGCCATCCGCTCACTTGACAAAGCAGAAGGAACATCATGTGCCTGGACCCAGATTTCTATATGTGACAGACTAACAGTCAACGGGTTGTCATTCTCTTTAAGTGTATTCAGCAACAGCACGTTGTTATTAAACGTCCATGGACTGCCAGAGATTACCCTATTCCGGTCGACAACATGGTAGAATTGGATCAAAAGCCGCTTGTCCCCTACCTCTTTGAACGAAACCCCTTTACCCGGTCGCCATATCTGAGCAAGAGTTCTTTGCATCGTAGGCATGCTATAACTCCGTTCCGTGAGTAATTTCGCTACGAGGCAACACTTTGGGTCTATCGACATCAGGTCGTCTTCATCGCCTCCTTCTTCAAGCATGATCTCCTCATCACCTCGGTTATCTTGAAGCATCAGCTGTCCCAATTCATTCTCCATTCCGACCCGAATTAAGATGAGACACAGTTGCAGTGAGTGCAAGCAAAACTTCGACTACGGAGCCCTAATTTCAAACGAAACCATGCATACCCAAGCAAATCGCCGACTACGTGTAGGTTGCACGACCTCGTCTCTCTTGTTGTTCCTACTAATCACTAACCAATATTTGTTATATATTACTGGTTAGGTCGGCCATGATAGGCCCAGGCCCAGACTCAGGCGTCGACGGCCCATTCGTAGGTAATAGCCTCCCATGCATACGTAAAGACCTACGTGAAGACCTAAACCTAGCGGCTATTCCATATATAAGGTACTATTTCGCCAGAATACAGGTACGACATTAGAACCCTGATTTTCTCTGCTCTTAGCTGCTAAAAACCCTCTCAAAAAGACTAACTTGAGCATCGGAGGGGCCTGCCGGCTATCAACCCCCGGCGTGCCTTCTGTTATTTTGCAGGTATTCAACAGCCAAAGTCACTCAGAGTCATGGATTCAAACAGCAACGTTCAGCCCCATCAAGTTCAGGCAGAACCACCATTGATAGTGGTTGGTTTGTAAAAAATAATGTAATTAATTAATTACAATATATTAAAATTTTGTAATTAATTAATTACAATATATTAAAATTTTGTAATTAATTAATTATAGTATTTTAATTTATGAATAAATTATATTTCAATTAATTATATTGTAACTAATTAATTATAATGTAATTAATTAATTAATTATAATATTTAAATTAATTATATTTTAATTAATAACAGTATTTTAATTAATGAATAGTTATATTTTAATAAGTTATATTTTAATTAATAATAATATTTTAATTGATAATAATGTAATTAATTAATTAATATTAATAATTTTATTAATTATAGTTTAATTAATTACAATATTTTAATTAATAAATAATTATATTTTAATTAGTTATATTTTAATAAATAATAATATTTTAATTAATTAATTACTACATTTTAATTAATGAATGAATTATATTTTAACTAATTATAGTAATTAATTATATTATTTTAATTAATTATATTTTAATTGATTAATTAATTAATTACTATATTTTAATTAATTATATTTTAATTGATTAATTACTATGTTTTAATTAATTATATCTTAATTAATTAATCACTATATTTTAATTAATGAATGAATTATATTTTAATTAATTCTATTGTAATTAATTATAATGTATTTAATGAATTAATATTATTATTTTAATTAATTATATTTTAATTAATTAGTATTAAAAATATTTTTAAAAAATTAGTCTCTACTAAGGAATGATTTTCATTCTTCTACTAAATGGGGGGTATGGAGGATTCCCTCAAAGTGGGATATCAAACCATTATCCCTATAATTATCATCAACAACTAACTGCTCATTTTTCATTCCTTACCTATTAATCTCTTCCCAAACCTATCAACCAAGCACCCCCTTAGACTCGTAATCCAATCGACTTATATTTAACCCGTTAGATCTCGAGCTAAGCTTAAGCGGGTTAGGTTGTGTTGAAATATAAAGTGAAAGTTTATCCTATATTAAAAAAGAAATGAAAGAAGATAAAGCCTAATGAACTATTTCACCTGTCACTAATTAATTTTAAGATAAAATCTCACTTAAATTTTTACGTGATCTAACTTTTTTTCTCAAATGAGCCTGCAGGTTTATTATAAATTTTAACAGTTGAGTTCCGGCTTAAATGTTGTCCCTGATCCTCGATGATCCAGCTAGCTGTTAGATAAGCCAATTTCCCAGTAGCTCTTAATTGTCTGTCCCACTACACATTCAAATCAGAGTCTGCGTAGAAACTGACATCTAACGATATGATTTCAATTGCCCGTGGAGCCCCTAAATCAGAACTACTTGCAAGACTTTTGTCCCTGAAAAGCAACGTTTAGTGTCTATGTGCTCTCTACCTCTACGTGCCAACGTATCGATCGCAAGCGCTATTCTCTCTACCTCTACGTGCCAAAGTATCGATCGCAAGCGCTTTGTTCTCATTAGTAGAACTGTAGGTGCCTAGTACCAAGTTGCTCTCCTCTTGTTGTCTCTTCTCCTTTCCTCCAACTCCCGTCAACATGGGAAATTGACAGAGGAGGCCTTGAGGTTAAATCATTATCAATCTTCTTTAAGTACATTTAAGTGTAAGAGGTTGAGTTCAAACTAAATTGAAGACAATAAAAAATTAACATATTAAATTTATTTGACTGATCTCAAATTCTTACATTTAGACTAAGCGAATATAGATTTTAGTTTGATTTTGAAAGTCTAGCCTAATTTTAATAAAGGTTGTAATGTATGTAACATTAGAACGATCGGTAAAAGTTGCTCCTTTATAATTATAAGGTCACAATTGTTAGAGTGTCTCATATTACCTAGACATGAAAATGTTAAAGAGCTTATAAGTGGTAAGGGTAATAAGAATTGGGCTTGAATCAACCATTGTCCAAAAACTAGAACTAGTTGTTTAGATGGTTGACCCTTACTACTTATAAGCTCTTTAACATTTTCATGTCTAGGTAATATGGGACACTCTAACAACAATTTTAAATCACAAAAACAAAATTTTTCGTAAAAATTACAAAGAGAAGATTGCATGTATTGATGACCATTTTTTGATCCTTGCAAAGCAAACATTTTTGTACTGAGTACGTTGATTTTTTTAATTTTAAATATTAAATTACTTATGTACTAAATAATTTATTTAAATATATAATTAGTAAATTATTACATAATTTCATTATGAAAATTCTTAAAGTACATAAAGTATTAGAGATTAACTTTAGATCATTTTAAAATTAAAAGATCAAATTTAATTTAATTAGCTTTGAATTTAAGTTCATATATTTAAAATCCATTATAATTTAGATTTATAATTGAATTTAAACATTTTTAAGAGTAAGATATTCTTTTAAGCACGTTTAGGTGTAAGAGGCCCCTTAGGGGGTGGTCGATTTGGTGGAGTTGGGGGGCATGGGAGCAAAAGGTCATGTGTTCAAATTCCTCTACCTATGCTCTCTCGATCGAGCCTGTCGTACAAGACTTGTCTAGTGTGGAGTACCCGTTTGGCGTAATTTGCAGGCTATTGCGTTAATCCGAAAGTTTACCCAGTGCGCATCTAAAAGATATCGACTGCGAGTTCCTCAGTTTTTAAAAAGAAAAGTGTAAGAGGTTGAATTCAGTTATAATAAATTAGTTTAAATTAACATGTTAAATTTAATTTAATCGAGCTCATGTATTTAAACTCGAGTAGATATAAATTTGAATTTAAATTTAAACGTCTAGTTTTAAAACTCGAGTAAATTCATTGACAACCCTAATTTTAATAAAGACTAACTATTATTTTAGTCGCACTCATATTTTAAATAATCAATATATTAAATAATTTATTTAAAAATATATAGTTAAAAATTATTACATAATTTTTTATGTAAAAATTCTTCAATTATTTTTTAAATATTAGAGATTGATTTCGTATCTAAAATTTAAATTAATATATCAAATTAAATTTAATTTGATTGATCTTAATTATAAATTTGTGTGTATTAGACTTAATTGAACTTTAATTTAAACTTAGAATTTAAAAAGTTTTAAGATATTTTTTTTTTTTTTTGGATAAATCACCGGTATTTGAATCCATTGGGCTGACTAATCTAATTCGGGGCGTAGTCATAGTTAAGGCTCTTTGTCCCTCTCTACGGGTGTGTCTAGTAAGGATCGGTGCTGTATTGAGCCACAACCCGTAGGTTAGGTTTAAGATACTTTTAATAGTGGATATAATTTTGTCACTGACAGACACATTGACAGACACAGTCAAACCTACGTAAGTAGACAGTAGACAGCCTATATCACAGCGCCACTTGAAACTCTGTTTCGAAAATGGCTCCTCCCAACTTGACATCATTAAATAAGGCCGTAGACACACACACTAGATGGATAAGATCATCCAATACCAACACCTCAAGAAGCTCTCTGATTTAAACCGTGCGCCTTCAGCGGATACACCAGGAACACCAAACCTTGTAATGATCCTAAGTCCGTCGCCACTGTGGACAGAATTGTAAATTCCCACTTGCAAACTAGCAACAAAAACCGGTTCCTTTAAATAGCCCCTGATTCTGGCTCTGTTTTTCCTTTCATGTATACGCTTTCCGAGCTCTAGACTGTCATTCTCTTGAAAAAATGGCGAATCCTCAAGTATCCTCCGCTTTAGAGCTCATCAGACAGCATCTTTTTGGAGACTTCATATCCACGGATGTGTTTATCAGTAATATTGATTCCACTATCTCCAGTGCTTCCATTGAGCTCAAACCTGTCAAGCTCGAGATGAACCTATCTGGGTCCGAGCCCAATTCGTCCATTTCCGACACGAACTGCCAAAACCATGAAGTCTGTAGCTTTGAGGTAAAACCTGAAGTCATCATTGACTTAACAACTCCAAGACCGTATCTTTCTGCTTCGAGTTCAACTACAGAGGAACCCACGGTTGAGAAAGAAGACAGAAGGCATTACAGAGGAGTCCGACGACGACCATGGGGCAAGTTTGCGGCGGAGATACGAGACCCGACCCGAAAGGGAAGTCGGGTATGGCTGGGGACTTTTGAAAGCGACATCGATGCTGCGAAAGCCTATGATTTTGCTGCATTTAAATTGAGGGGCAGAAAAGCAATTCTGAATTTTCCCTTGGAGGCGGGTCGTTGTGACCCGCCGGTGATCACCGGCAGGAAGCGTAGAAGAACCAAAACAGTGGAGGAAGAGGCAACGACCCTTCAACCAGGTAATGCTTCGCCGGAGAGTTGGGATGAGTACTCGTCGGAGGAAGTCGACCTTGAGGGAGAACAACTGTCGTCGTTGGGTCAGGAATCGGTTTCAACGACGTGTTAGTACGTGATCGGTGAAGTATGTTTCATAACATAAGGTCAAAATGGGATTTTCCTTGTTCCTATTTAATAAGGTTGGGCTCATAGTAGTATCACCTGAAATTTTGACCATCAAAAAGCTAGTTGGTCTGAATTTTGTGGAGTTGGGAGTTCCTGTTGGGATCAATCGTGCTTCTGTAGGAGAAACTGTATCAATGTACCTTATTTCTTACAATTTTAATATTGTATTGTAAATAATGATAATTGAGTGTTAAATATAAATATAATAAAATTATTAATTTCATAATATTATAAATATTTAAAAATATCTTTTTTTTTTGAAATTGTGTTAAGTTATTTAACATAATTTGTTCTTAAAACTAAGGATTATGTAGCTTAACAATTTATATTAAAATAGTTTGACAAAAATTTAATAAAAATTATATTTAATATTAATGTTTAAAAGTCGAATCAGAAATTAAATTAATAAGATAAGAGGTTTAATATTTAATAGGTTAAACTGATGTTAAGTCATCATAAAATCGATTAACGATTGAATAAAATTAAAAAAATTTGTCCATATTTATTAAAATTTTGAAGTTTAGTTGAAAAAGAAAATATTAAAGAAAAATAAATTATTTTATTTTAGTTTATAAAAACCGATTAGTTTATTAAAACTAATCAATTAATTAAATCAAATTAGTTAAGATTTTTAATTATTATTAAATATTTTTAATATTATAAAGTGTTTTTTTTATATATATAAAGGGAAAAGGTGTACACCGGTTACAAAACAAGTATGGGGAAACAGATTCCCGACATATCCTCTAAAAGGATACTATGGCACCGTATAGGTGTAACATTAAAATAAGTAACACCAATGTCGGATTGACCTGCTTGGGCGGCGAGCCAGTCCGCGCATCTGTTGCTCTCTTGGTACACGTGACGATGAACAACAAACCAGTTCTTATTGAAAAGTTCCCGAATACCCATAACTATAGGGTTGCTCGACTGAGAGTGGGTGGTCGCAAAAGAGAGGAGCTGGTGCACCCCCATCGAGTCCACTTCTAGCTCAATTCTATGAAAGCCCAACCTCCAAGCCAACGAGAGTCCGGTGTAGACGGCCCAGAGTTCCGCTGACAGCGCTGTGCACCAACCTAT
>JAOTBA010000007.1:23373749-23389235 GCA_025629845.1 Erythroxylum squamatum
ATTTTAAACCATATGAAATATAAATGAAAATATATCTAATCAAATCTTTTATATAGATTATAACATAAGTAAATTAATATCGAAAATAAATATTAAAACATATAAAAAATTCAAATAATATTATATAAATCTCAAAATAAATATCCAAGTTGAGTAAATAGTTAAATACATAATAAACGGGAAGATGAGTTTATAGGTATTGTGAGAATTATGTATAAAACATAAGAGCAAAAGGGACTAAAAAATAGGCTCATTAATTGATCTGAAAAATTTACCTAAAAAAGTCCTTTTTAAAAAACTTCAAATTTGAGCTTCTTAAAAAGCTGTATTTTAGTTGCTAAAAAAGTCATATCTATTAAAAAATATTTTTTTATTTTACAACCAAACACTCATTTTTCTTAAAAAAAACTTTTGTGGTAGAGAAAAGTACTTATTGGCCTCCTATTTAAGCAGGCACTAAGTAAGAAACTGTTTAGGTTAAATAACTAGGAGGTAAGTAATATATATTAAAAAAAAGCTAACTATAAAACGAAAAATTCGAAAGAAAATGTCTAAAATATCTAAGAGAACGAGAATGACCTCTTTATGAAAGATTCTTTATCTGAATCCTAATATGCCAAAATTTTCTATTTCAAGTCATATCTTCCATAAATTCCAGCAGAGTCATAATTTTTGATCACTTCTTTCTAATTCTTCTTAGGCCTTTTTTTTTCTTGTACAATTTCTAACTACTATTTTTGCAAGAACTAAATAGATGAACTTAAATCCATTGTTTATGGAAAGTAGAATTAAGTATATTTCCACATTATTTCAAAAAAATCAACTTGAAACTCATTTTCATGTGATTCTTGTTCTTCTTATGTCAATCTACATAACAAGCACGATGATCACCATTATCAGTTTGTTTGACAGTAATGCCTCTAAGCTTGACATTAAAGCTTTCTTAGTAAACGTAATGACAAATTACAGCTGAGACAAGAAGCTGCATATGGGACGAGTTAAAAGGAATCTTGACATTAAGAACAGAAGAATTGGCATCAACTAACATCAGAGATAGTGACTCTAATTGCCACAATTGTCAACTATACTGAATCATTGTTATACAAAACATCACAAAGTCTAAAATATACGTATGTCCAAGATCAGACTTGGAGTAGAATTAACTGAATCGATTGGACCATCAAAGGAGTGGTCCTTTTGAAAGTGTGCTTCACGTTGCCAAAGAGACATGTGTTTTACACATAGAAGGGCCATTGACCAAATTAGACATCATCATGCAATAATGATTGTGATGTTGAAGTTGACTCCACCACCCTTAGCCAGCTAAGGAAATGAACATAAAGAAATGTAGAATAATTAGACTATACAATTTCCCATGTCTAACTTTGATTTAGGATAGGATATGCAGTAGCTATAACACCAGAAAACTTGGCTTTGGATTTGGTGTTTCTTGGCGCAGAATCAGCAGCAATCAGTAAAAACATGAGAATCATCCCAACCAAGAACACAAATCCTGAAAGTGGTGAGGTAGTTGAAACAAACATGAACACCTGTGCTGGAGAAATGTTTGGGACTCCTGTGTGAACTTAACAAAAGAAAGCTGGCATGATATGAAATCCAAGATCATGTGCTGCTGATGTTTTCTGCAATAAAGAATTCCCAGATTCTGACAAAGCCAAATTTCCAAGTCCGAATACAAATCTACATTTCTTGTTGGATGGCTGAAAAAGTACAAATTTTGCTTCAATTTAATATTCTGGCAACAAAACTTTATTGATGAGCCATCGACATCTGAAATTCTGCAGCTCTTGTTATGCATCTGAAACATTCAATATTTGAATAACCATGTATGAATTTCCTGCAAGTCATTGTCATCCCTGTTCATCACTCTTGTCCCAACCACAATTGAAAAATCTAGGTCAAAATCATCCGCACAGTACTTTTCACAATTGGTATGTATGCTATCTTTCAATTTCTTCAAGCTTCCAGAGGACTTCTTTCATATTTGGCCTAATCGAAGGGGAAGGGGCACAACAAGCCATGGCAAGCTGAAAGAATTTGAGTATGCATTCTTCGGTAACTGGCCTCCGAATGTCACTGCCATTGCTAAGAAATATGTCTGGATGGTATAAATCTGAAATTCTTCGACCAAGTACAGCATTTCTCATGAATGTTGGGAGATAGAAGTCCTCATCAGTACTAGGGTTCTCACTAATAGCTTCCTTCCCTGAGAGCAATTCAAGCAATATTATCCCAAAGCTATATATATCCGTCTCCTCATTTGCATCTCTCATTTTGATAAGATCCGGAGCTTTGTAACCTTCAGCAGCAGAAGCTTCAAGCATTTCTTGTCCAGCAGTAGGATTCAACAACAGAAATAGGCTGAAGTCTGAGATAAATGGTTTATGATTACGGTCCAAAAGTATATTTTTTGACTTGAGATTTCCATGAATAATAGGTTTTTGTAATCCTGAATGAAGATGATCTAATCCTCTGGCTATGCCAGTCGATATCTCAAGTACAACAGTCCACTTGTGAGATTCAGGACTCCCATCTGTCCATCAAAATCAAACTCGGTGTCATTAAGCTACAGATTCCAACTCATAGGATGAAATGGTAGTATTTAACTAAGAACATCAAGAAATTTGTTGGACAAAGTTGAAATGCCATAATGAGGTCATTGAAAGTCAAATATGCAACAAACATTCAACTTAGTTGGCTACTTGCACAGGAAGAGATCTGCACAGCAGAGAACAAATTAGACTTCACTCTCACACCGGTAGAGGATCCGCTCCACCAACCCGGAAAACAAAGGAAAAGAAAACAGATTTAAAACATAGAGGAAGAGAGAGAGCTATAGAAGGAAAGAGCCTATGAAGAAGAACCAAATGGTCAAATTATTGAAGATATGTGCAAGTTCAGTGATCGTTTAATCAACAAATTAACTCATGAGATGACAGTAAAACAGGATTCTGGAAAAAATTAGTCTTAACAAAGGAACTTCATAATGCACGGAAAGGATCGAAATGAAGACAGAATTAAGAAAAACCCATATGGTAGAGGATGCAATACATAATTCCAAGAATATCAAGATCTAACAAGAGATTTACACTCACTTTCCATCTCTTATAAACTTCTTCAAGTTTTTATTTCCGCATTTTAGATCCGATATCAATTAAAAGTAAGTTATAATCAATAAAACATGTTCCTCTGCCTTAAAAGTTCAACAAAATTAAGCAATAGTGATCTTGCACTCACTACCGCCCATGATTTTTCATTTATCTAGAAATTCATGTAACCATTACTCAGAAAAATAAGATCCATAAAACAGAGTAACAGAACTTAGAAAGCCGTGATTTTTCTCTATTGTAGGTTATCAAGTTCGCTTAGCCATATAGTTCGTTGTTACAATTTCCTGTGACAAACAATGTGAAGAGAAAGCTTCTGTATTTTGTCAGCTACCAAACATCAAAAATGGAAAAGCTATACAACTTACCACGGATGAACTGAGCCAGATTCCCATGCCTATAAAAAGGATGAACAAGAAGTTTTTCACCTCTTGGTCCCGCATAGAACCCTAAAAGAGGCACCAAATTGGGATGCCTAACACTACCCAACAAGTGAATCACATCAAGAAAATCTTCCCCCCTCGCAGTGCAAATTGGCCTCAAGAACCTAAGCAACCTCACACAATTGCTCCTCTGAAGCAAAGCTTTATAGAGAGTACCATAATTGGATTTTCCAATCACCTCTCCAGGAGCATCAAGAATGTCACTGATCGTAAGGTCCTGACCACCTTGGAAAGCCATTAATTCCTCTGACTCTATCTCATCCCCATGCTTGTGCTCAGTGGACTCTATGTCATTGAAGTTTTTCTTCGCTCTTCTTCTCATGTAAATAAAGATTATAAGTACGAGAATGATCACAACAGTAGCTGGAGTTAGTCCCAGAATCAGTTTTAGCATCTGGGATTTCTTCATTTTCAAAGAAGAAATCTTTGAACCTCTCCTACTGAAAAAGCATACGATGCTTTTAGGAATTTAACAGTTACAGTGTATGAGGAACAAAGAAACAAGATCTGGGTACAGTGTAAAAAGTATAAAGAGTTCAGCGTGACGAAGCTTCAGTTCAGCTTTGTGTTGGGGTATGTGAGAACAAGACAAGAAGAACGAGATAGAATGAAACTTTGTGGGGTTATGGAACACAAGCTTTAACTTTCTCTGTGGGGGAAAAAAAAAACTGTTAAACTCTGGTTAGAACAAATGGGCATTGGATCAGGAGAGGCTGAGAGATATGTGAGAGATAAGAGAGCCTTCTGTATCAGAATGAAGCGGAAGAATCCATTAAAATATAGAGAGCTGAATCCAGTGGAACGTACCTATCTAACCATGTGATGTTTTATCTGTTTTATGACTGCAGACTTGGTTTGATGTCGCTGTGAAACAAAAAAGATTGGATCTTTGGTCATTTTCTCAAGTGGTTAAAATTAGTAATAATTCTTCTTGCCATTAGTACCTGTAAACTGAAGCTACGTTAGAAAATTGTTCAAGTTGCTCAACAAATCCAAAGTGTAGAGCGTAAGAGTGGACCCAAAAGATCAAGAAATTGGAGTCTTTTTGGCTTTGTAATGTAGTTGGAGACAAGAGTGAAGATAGTTGGTGGCGCACAACCATAAAGATGCAACCTTTAACTTCAAAAGTAGAAAGAATAAGGAAACAAAAATTAAAAAGAACAAACCTTTAAAGGCCATTTGTATCAATTTGGCCACCTAAAATCTTTCTTGGGGTGATTATATTCTTCTATATGTGTAAATACTATCTCCTTGTCATCATCATAGTTTATGCTTTATAGAATTTAGGTATATATATATATATAATACAAAATATTTTATATAATTTATTATTTTGAAAGCATTTTTTATCATTCAAAACAATTCTAAAATATTTATGTTATTAAGAAATACAAAAAAAAAACTTTCTACTCTATTTTTTATATTATTTCAATATGTTATATTTTTGTAGATGAAAAAATAATGGACCCTTATTGTCTATTAAAATTAAGTTAAAAACAGTCATACAATCTTTTTAAATAATAATTTATTTTCTCAAATAAGTCTTTTATAAACAGTCTCTCTATTAATTAAGAGTAGGATTGCGTACTATTAAACCTCTCCAGATACCACAATTTAGCGGGATTTATATTGGGTGTTGTCGTCATTGTTGTAATTTCTTTTCTCCAAAAAAAGTCTTTTTAAATAATAATTTGGTTAAAATACATAATGAAATTCTCATTAAAATTATAAGCTATTTTAAATAATTTAAAATAGTAAAAATATGATATAAATAGAAATCATAATGGAAATTAACATGATTCATTCCCTACAAAGGGCATTTATGAAAGCCAGCTGATATCCACCGTCGGATCAATGTGGTGATCTGGGACGTTAGTATATACGAGTAGGACCTAACCTTTCACAGAGGTAGTTGAGACGTCGTGCTGATTAACGGCGGAGATTGCTGTGATTTTGGTAAGGTGGACCCCACGTTACTCGCTCTCCATGCATTAACGTGGTGAGACCGTTGCCACCACATGAGCTATGATAGTCTCTCCAAACGTGTCACAGATGGTGGCCCACAAGTTCCTTTTCCCCCACCAAATATTAATCATTTTGCTTTATTATTATCAATAACTGAAAACTAAACTAATAGAACTAAAACTAAACTACTAGAACTAAGAGATTTAGGCTACATATCCGGCGGTTTATATTAACTGTTAGTTAATTCTATTAGCGGTTAGTTGATAGATGATTATATCAGTTAATTTGATCAGCAGATAATATCAGTTGTTTATTAAAGATGTTTTGTAAAATTAATTGTTTAGTATTAACTGTTGATGTGTAAAATGATTTATGAGGGCATGATTTAAAAAAATTATAAGGACATGAATATTATATTTCTTAGTATTTTGTTGAATATTCTTATAAAAATTTAGATTTTAGATATTTAATTTTACAAAAACTAAGTTTATAAATATAATAAAAAATATAATAATAAAAATAATCCAACGTTAAATTCTCTATTAATTTGAATGGTGCAGTGAGCTACATCATATCAGTATTTTTCATATAATACTAGGAATTTTATTATTTAATAATTTAAATATCTATAATTATAATATGGCACAGGTATAATATATCATAAATTAAAAATTATGAAAAAGAGGGTATAATTGGTTTTTTACCTATTAATTTTTGGTTGATCATCTAAAAAGCTCCTCTTATAGAGCTTTTAAAAATCAGCTTATTGGGTTTAAATAGGCTAACCAATAAGTTATTCACCAAGCATTTCAATAGCTTTTTAAGATGGTCAAAAAGTTAACTTTTAGTTAATAAGCTAAAAAGCAGCTGATAAGTTATTTGCCAAACAACTCCTTAAATTTTTAAAATTTTAATTAATATTAGAATGTCATAAAATTAGTTAACAATTAAATAAAATTGAAAAATCTGAAATATGATTAAAGAAGACTGTTCTTATCCATCGAATAATTTAAATTTAATTTAAAATAGAATATTAAATAAAAATTAATTAGTTTTTTAATTTACAAATCAATTAATTTATAAAAATCGATTAATTAGTTAAATTAACAGTTAATTTAACTATAAAAATTTTTAACATATCAAAATTTTCAATTCAGTTTTTAACTTTTCGATTCGATTTATTTCAATAACTTTGATTGTCAAAAAAATTGTTTTGATTTTTTAAATCATCATTATCATCAACATTCAGTTAAAATCCTACTGAGACGCGAGGTCTTAAGAGGTTCAATAATACGCAGCCTTACTAATATTGATTGAATCCTATAAACTTTAAGCCTTTTGTTTTATCGATTTAACTTTTCAGTCTAATTTTGAAAAAATTGATTATATGTATAAAAAACTATTGCAAATGTAATAATTGTTAATAAAATAAATTAAAATCATTATCTCATTCTTTAGGGTAATATGTCCAGTTAAAATAAATAACAATCACTAATACGATAATTAAAATGGAGGATAAGAGTTATAATGTCAATGGAATTGAGTAAAATGGATTCTTAATTAGGAACATTGTCAATTCAAAGTAATATGATTAAAAACACAAGGTGGGAAATCATTATAATATGGTGCATATGATTTTGACATACCTTTCAAGTGAACAATTATAAGCATGTAGTGGAACTTAAGCTTTCCATAGTTAATCATGTTTTCCAAATAATCATTCTCGGATTAAGGGTGACCCGAGCACAACTTGAAGCCTGATCAGATATGAATTAAGCTTGATTAAATATATTTTTTAATTTTGAACAATTATAAGCATGTAGTGGAACTTAAGCTTTCCATAGTTAATCATGTTTTCCAAATAACCATCCTCGGATTAATGGTGACCCTGAGTCCAACTTGAAGCCGGATCAGAAATGAATTAAGCTTCATTAAATATATTTTTAAATTTTAAAAATTAAAAATAGCAACATTTTTATTAAAAAATTTAGGTGAGGCCAACAAGTTTTGTCATAAAAGGACAAATAAAGAGTATAGAGTTTAAATAATGGATTTAGAAAAAATTAATTAATTTAGTTTATAATTTAATTTTAAACCGTTAAATAATTTATAATTTATTTATTCATTCGGTGCATACATCAAACATAATGATTGATTATAAATAAAACATTGTATCCACATTAATATCCATATTAAAACATCATAGCACATGCACCCACTTATGTAAATATAATATGAGAAGTATGGAGGGAACTTGTTGGAACTATAAGCACAGTATGCTTTCTAATTCGTATGTATTATTGTGTTTGTTGTTATTTTGTCCTGAAATTTGGTGGAACCGAATGACGATTTGATCTGATAAGTTTGCGGTGTGACCCGAATTAGAGAAAAACAGAAATCAGTGTTGGGCTTTGGGCTTTGGGCTTGAGCCAGTTCGGTTAGATCAGTTTGGTTTGAGGTACACAAGGGGTTTATTATTTAAAGAAAAATAAAAAATCTAGATGTAAAGGATTCCATTGGTATCGTTTTCTTCATCGTGAAATTCTCTCTGCTTTTGTCCGAGGACGTAAGCATCATTGGCCGAACCTCGTTAAATCTTTGTGTCATTTTTCTTTTTTTTCGGTGCTTAAAGTGTGTGATAGTGCATGTGAATTTATTGTGATTTATCTAACGGTGTCTAATATTTTTAAAACGAGATCAGAAGTTAAACTTATATGACAAAAAATTTAAGATTTAAAAGGTTCAATCGGTATTAGACTATTATAAAACCGATTAAAGATTAAATACAATTAAAGAATTTAAAAATAATTGAAGAAAATTATTCTTACCTATAAAAAAATTTAAAACTTAATTGAAAAAGCAGACTGTTAAATAAAAATTAGTCAGTTTATTTTAGTTTATAAAAAATATTTAATTTATAAAAACTAACTGAGTAATTAATAAATTGATTAGTTTTTAATAACAAAGATTATTAAACTAAATCAAACCAAAAAGTTAACTAGTTTAAGTTTTTCAATACTAAACTAACCGAATCGATTCAGTTTTTAAAACATTCGTCCGGTAACTTTTACTTCATGTACATATAAGTCTTCTAGTTTTTATTTTAATGAATTTTATTTTAAAATTTAAAATTCATCTCTTAAAACTTTTATTTATCTAATATAATTAATCAAATTTATTCTATTCATAAGATTTTAAAATCTTCAATAATTATTAGAATTTGCCACCTTGTCACTATTATCCAATAAATTAAAATTTTAAAGATAAATTGTAAAATTAATTTAATAAAAATACATGTTTAAAAATTTATAACTACGAAACAATAAAAGTGCCTAAAATTAATATCCTAAACTCAAGAACTCAAAATTTCAATTTGTTAAATGTTAGTGTTGGATATCTTATTTTCATATTCCTAAAGTTTTTAATCTTATCTAATATTAAAGATTGATTTTATATTGATTATTTATAATATATAATTTACAGATTATTATATATTTTTAAAATTTATTTATTATATTTCAGCTCCATCTCTCAACCACGCATCTAAACCTAGCATAACATCATCATCAATTCGGGTTGGAATACCTTGTTTATGTTAGAGTGCTCTAATTTTGTACCACTTTTTTTTTTATTAGCCCACGAGATATCTTAGGAGAGTCCTAACTGTTGGAAAGCGCCTTTAAGTCGTACACTTTCAGACTAATCCCCGCTCACACTGGGTCAGCCCGTAAGGAATAGAGTACTGGCTAAACAGATTTCTTCATTCTCAGGACTCAAACTCGAGATCTCTAATTAACGGATGAGAGTGCTGAACTACTTACACCAACCTATTTGATTTTGTACCACTTAATTTTGTCAACCATGAAAGAAATTATTAATAGAAATAGAGTTCTTAGCCATAAATGATGATTCAAGAACTCCTTGGTGCCTGAATGCTACGGACCAGCTATGATAGGCCAACTGCTTTGAGGCTCTTAATGCGAAAGTGGGGATGGTGAAGGTACAATTTTAAAGGCTAGAATAGTAGAATCTGGAGTCCTAGAAAAGGGTCATTTATAAGCAAAAGGTAAAAGACATAAAAATAAGTACGGAGACAGGCAATAGGATGAAAAAATTCAAATATAAAGTATTTAAATTTTATTTACATCATTCATTCTAACTTTTAAACTCAATCTAAACTAGAGTCGAACTAATTAAATCTAACTCAAATAAATTATTTATTATAATAATTTTATATTATTAATTTAATTTAATTTAGAATGATTTTAAAAGTTGAATTGACTTATTATACTAATGATATTTGATTAGTTTACGTTTAGTATTTATATTATGTATATTTTATTATTATTATTTAACTAAAATTAACTCGAAGAGTTTTTTTGAAAAACTAAAAATTAGAAGAAAATTTTCCAAAATCTTACAAATTAGGGTTTTAAAAAAAAGATTTCTTAAATTAAAAAAAGTTCTTTATATTTTACTCTAAAATATTTTCAAATTTTACTGAATTTTTCAATATTAGTCTAAATTTTAAAAAGTAGAGCTAAAATACTCTTACTTTTAATTTTAGCAAAAATAGTTTGATATTAATTTTTCTGTTAATGTTGATGACATGGCAAGCTATCTTAGATTAGTATTTTTACCACCTGAGTGTCATATATCGTATTTATGTCACATATAAATTTTATTATTTAATAAATTAGAAAATTAAAACTATAAAAATAACTATGAAGTAAACATATGAACAATTGTATAATTATCTTAAATTTTTTGGTATTTTTAACTTATTAAATATTAAAATATATACATGACATAAATATTATATTTGGTTGTTCATAATAAAAATATTATTCTAATATAACTCGTTACATTATTCACATTAGCGGATAATTGAATATCGGAATATTTTTACTAAAATTAAAATTTGAACATTTTAGTATCATTTTTAAGATTTCGAATATTATTACAAAATGAAATAAAATTTTAAATCGTTAAATAATTTATAATTTATTTATTCATTCGTTACATACATGAAACATAATGATTGATTATAAATAAAACATTGTATCCATATTAGTATCCATATTAAAAAATCATAGCACATGCACCCACTTATGTAAATATAACATGAGAAGTATGGAGTGAACTTTTTGGAACTATACGCATATTGTGCTTTCTAATTCATATGCATTATTGTGTCCGTTGTTATTTTGTCTTGAAATTTGGTGGATCATAATGGCAATTTGATCCAATAAGCTCGCAGTGCAACTTGAATAGGAAAAAAACGAAAATTAGTGTTGGGCTTCGGGCTTGGACCAGTTCGGTTATACCGGTTTGATTTGGAACACACAAGGAGTTTATTATTTAAAGAAAAATAAAAAACCTAGATGTAAAGGATTCCATTAGTATCATTTTTTTCATAGTAAAATTCTCTCTACTCTTACCCGAGGACGTAGGCATCATTGGCTGAACCATATTAACTCTTTGTGTTATTTTTCTTTATTTTCGGTGCTTAAAGTGTGTGATTGTGCGTGTGAATTTATTGTGAGTTATCTAATATTGTCTAATATTTTTAAAATGAGATCAGAAGTTAAACTAATAAGACAGATTTAAAAGGTTCAATTGGTATTAGACTATTATAAAACCGGTTAAAGATTGAATAAAATTAAAGAATTTCAAAATAATTAGAGAAAACTATTCTTACCTATAGAAAAATTAAAAGTTTAATTGAAAAAGAAAATTGTTAAATAAAAATTGATCGGTTTATTTTAGTTTATAAAAAATGATTAATTTATAAAAACTGACTGAGTAATTAATAAATTGATTAATTTTTAATAACAAAAATTATTAAACTAAATCAAACCAAAAAGTTAACTAGTTTAAAGTTTTCAATACTAAACTAACCGAATCGATTCAGTTTTTAAAGTATTCATCCGGTAACTTTTACTTCACGTACATATAAGTCTTCTCATTTTTATTTTAGTCAATTTTATTTTAAATTTTTAAAATTTTCTCTTAAAACTTTTATTTATCTAATATGATAAATCAAATTTCATCTATTCCTAAGATTTTAAAATCTTCAATAATTATTAGAATTTGCTACCTTGTCACTATTATGGCAATAAATTAAAATTTTAAAGATAAATTGTAAAATTAATTTAATAAAAATAAAATTTTAAAAATTTATAACTACGAAACAATAATTATTAATATCCTAAACTCAAGAACTCAAAATTTCAATTTGTTAAATGTTAGTGTTGGATATCTTATTTTCATATTCCTAAAGTTTTTAATTTTATCTAATATTAAAGATTGATTTTATATCGATTATTTAAAATATATAATTTACAAATTGTTATATATTTTTAAAATTTATTTATTATATTTTAGCTCCATCTCTCAACCACGCACCTAAACCTAGCATAGCATCATCATCAATTCGGGTTGGAATACCTTATTTTTGTTAGAGTGTTCTAATTTTGTTCCACTTAATTTTTTTTGGTTAGTCCATGAAATGTCTTAGGAGGGTCCTAAATGTGGGAAAGTGCCTTTAAGCCATCCACTCCCAGACTAATCTCTGCTCGCACCGAGTTAGCTTGTAAGGGATAAAGTACTGGCCAAACGAATTTTTCTACTCTTAGAACTCAAACTCGAGACCTCTGATTAAAGGATGAGAGTACTAAACCACTCACACCAACCTATTTGGTACTGTACCACTTAATTTTATCGACCATGAAAGAAATTATTAATAGAAATAGAGTTCTTAGCCATAAATGATGATTCAAGAACTCCTTGGTGCCTGATAATGACCTTAGAGAAGTGAAACAAAACTAAACAGAAAGCTACGGACCAGCTATGATAGGCCAACTGCTTTGAGGCTCTTAATGCGAAAGTGGGGATGGTGATGGTACAATTTTAAAGGTTAGAATCTGGAGTCCTAGAAAAGGGTCATTTATAAACAAAAGGTAAAAGACATACAAAAGAGTACTAAGACAGACAATATGAAAAAAAATTCAAATATAAGGTAATTAAATTTTATTTATATGATTCATTTTAATTTTTAAACTCAAACCGAACCGAAATAATTAAATATAACTAAAATAAATTATTTACTATAATTATCTTATATTATTAATTTAATTTAATTTAGAATGTTTTTAAAAGTTGAATTAACTTATTATACTAATGATATTTGATTAGTTTATGTTTAATATTTATATTACGTATATTTTATTATTACTATTTAATTAAAATTAACTTGAAGAGTTTTTTTTGAAAAACTAAAAATTAGAAAAAAATTTCCAAAATCTTACAAATTAGGGTTTTTAAAAAAATTCTTAAATTAAAAAAAGTTCTTTATATTTTACTCTAAAATATTTTCAAATTTTACTCAATTTTATAATATTAGTCTAAATTTTAAAAAATAGAGTTAAAATACCCTTATTTTTTATTTTAGCAAAAATAGCCTGATATTAATTTTTCTGTTAATGTTAATGATGTGGCAAGCCACGTTAGATTAGTATTTTTACCACACGAGTGTCATATATTATATTTATGCTACATATTAATTTTATTATTTAATAAATTAGAAAATTAAAACTATAAAAATAAATATACGAGCGAGTGTATATTATATTATTTTATTTTTGATATTTTTAATTTATTAAATAATAAAATTTATACATGACATAAATATTATATTTGATAGTTCATAATAAAAATATTATTTTAATGTAACTCGTTACATTATTCACATTAGTGGATAATTGAATATCGGAATATTTTTACTAAAATTAAAACTTGAATATTTTAGTATCATTTTTAAAATTCCGAATAATGTTACAAAATTAAATAAATTTTGAGATATCTTTTTTATATTTAACCCTAGAGAAAAAAAGACACCAACACTAAAAAAGCAAGAGTACTTATTGACCTTAAGATGGCTCTCTCTCATATCTACTCATACAACAACAGCAATGAGCCAGCAAGAAGATGTTTACGGAGGTGGTCCAAGTGGTACAGCTATACACTTTAATGCTACATTTCGTTGGGTGTTTATTATCCAATGTAACCTAATATTATTCTATTATTTGGAAGAATAGTTTATCATGAAATGAAATAAAATAAGATAGAGGGGAAGAGTTTCACGTTACATCTTATTTTATTATAAACAATAAAAATAAGTTATTTCTGATTTAAAGAGTTTATGATGAAATGTAAAATGATAAACAAACAACATTTCACTATATTACATTACGAATCCTTCTTCTAAACAATATTTTACTATATTATATTATGAATATTTCCATTCTTTTCAAACAACAATTTCCTAATATTACATTCATTTATATTCCGCTCCGTTGAAAACTATTCCATTCAAGCACCGAATTAAGGGGGCATTTGGTTTAAGGGTTTGAGAACGAATGAATGAAATAATTGTAAAAAACAAACAATGTTTGCTTTGGAGTTTTCAATTCCAGAAGAATGGATTTATCCCATTAAATTTGAGAATCTACTAAACCCACCAAGGATGATGGGTATCGAGTTTTCATTCCAATCTAAGTTTTTATCACGTTTATTTTTTACTCTTTTATCCTAGCCTTTGCCCTATCATCTTCTTTACTTCCTTATCGCCTCTCAATTCCTTACGATTTTCCATCCTGTCTTATCACGTCTCATCAACGAAGGAATTTTTTGTACTGCGCCTCCAGGTATATTTTCCGAAATCCCTCGTTTTAATTTGATATTAAATGAACTAGATAGAACCTGGTTTCATCTCATTGTAAATGGAGCTTTTGCTCCTTTTTTATATATATATTCTCGTTTTATGATTTAATCAAGAGAATAACCAATCTGCTATATGGTTTGATTATGTGAAAGTACATATGGTTATAGATTGAACAAGAATCATAAAATCAATCTGCTCCTTTTTTTTCCCTTATAGTTGTTTTGTGATTTAATTTGATTTTTCGTATATGGTTTTAACTCTTAAAAAAAAAGAAAAAACGCATATTAGTATTAATACAGAAACTCAAGTTACAAATCAAACATCATTTTTTTTATTTTTCATCCTCATCCCCATCCCCATCCCCATCTCCTTCTACTATTATATTCATATCTATAATCAACCCCATGCTCAGATCAAACGCCTAATAAAGTTACAAAATTTTATAATCAATCCGACGGTTTACTCCGTGCATATCAAAAGATAAAGATATGTAAGTTTTACAGTTATTTGAAAAAAAAAACTTGTGGGGACTGCTGTCGGATGAACTGATGAACTGTCGTGCACATAATTGGTGCCTTTAGTTGCTGGTAAAGAATCCTAAGGAACCTTTCCGGGACCAAAGGGTGTTGGTTCCTCGTGACAAATGGTAGCTTCTAGTCCATTTTTCCTGGAGTTCAGGTCACTAAAGGGGACAGAGAGTCAAATCTTTGGTTATCTACAACTTATCTTCTTTTGTTGTTTCTTTCGAGAGGAACCAATTGGAAGATGGAAAAGTGAATTGATTCCTTCGTCCTCTTCCATGAAGGGAGTGAGTGAGTTGTCATAATTCAATGAAAGAGAAGTGCTTCCTTCCATTAACCTCGGAGAAGTTACGCACACCAATCTTAAAGAAGATGGTTAGTCAAGTAAAGATACGCTAGAGTTTACGAGTGTTGTTTTAATCGAAGCCGTATAGTTTTGAATTGCTAGTTCATCAAATAGTTTACTCATAATTAAGTAGGCTTGCATATATTTTAGGAGCCTCGACGGTCGTTACAGAGCTCATCTGCTCTGCTGAGACAAGTAAGGAGCTTTATTATCCTTTGTAAGAAAAAAAAAAAAGACAACTGTTGTAATCTCCTGATCAATGTTTTAAAAACCGGACTGGACATCGAACCGATCGAAGGAAAGGTTTAAGGTTTAGAGGTTCAACCGGTAGTGAACTGCTATCAAACCGGAATATAAT
>JAOTBA010000007.1:23389335-23411366 GCA_025629845.1 Erythroxylum squamatum
AACCGCTATCAAACCGGAATATAATAAATAAGATGAAAATTTTATAAGAATAAATAAAAATAAAATATTTTATTGAAGAACTACCGAAGAGAGAAGAAGAAGCATCTGTGAGTTACAGCTAAACGGAAAAGCCTCATTCACGTGACATTTTTTAGCTGAAGCCAAAAAGGATAAGTGACTTTAATCACTCCCACGTGATTCACTATTTAAATCAGCCAGCACACTATGGAATCGCAGCAACACCATTATCAAGTTAAAGGCAAGTACAAAACGCAGCATACAACAATCTTCAAGGAGATAAAACGCAAAGCATGGGAGAGTCATTAAAGCAGTCACGTGAAAGGCACATGCTGATGGTCTGATTCAGCAAGAAGCATCCAAAAGTCTCATTCTCTATCTTCATCAGATATACAGCAATACAGAAGCTATAGACACGGCATAACACACAGAAAATCCAATCTTCAATTCTTTATTGTATTCAGTTGTGAGAGAGGAAAAAATAGTGTGAAGGAAAAAATCAGAGTGCTAGAGTACCATTTTGGGTGTTGGTGAGTTAGAGAAAACTCTTTGTGCAGGTGTTCAAAAGAACACTCCATCTCTGTAATTTTTGTTCTTCTATTCCTCTTCATATAGTGAAAGATCTCTTACCACCATAGGTGGGAACCTTGGATGTAGATAGTTCCAAACTATCAAACCAAGTAAAAACTCCTGTCTTCTTTATTTTCTGCACATTACATACCTGCAAAATAACAAAGTATGTCAAGTTCTTTTGTGAAAAGATAACAAAGTAGTAGCTTTAACCCAACAGTTGAACCTTAGATCTAAGAACTTGAGCTGATGCAACTGCAGTACAACTCTCGGAAATTTCCCAACAAACCTGTTGTTGCTTAGATCCAGCTCGAAAAGTAGCTTCAAGTTCTTGAACTTGTGAGGATTAGTTCCACAGAACCTGTTGGAGTTGATGTGAAACAAGGCCAGATTTGAAAGCAACCCGAGCTCCTCCGGCAAGTACCCGGCATCTGAGAAGAGAGAAAGGTGCGATGGAGGCATCTGAGAAGAGATAATAGAGAAAGGTGCGATGGAGGCATTCGGTGAAGAGAGAAGAGAGGAGAGAAGACGATGTTATGTTTAGGTTTGCCTCCGGTTATCAAATAACCGGTTCTTGGATAAACCGGCCGGTTTTTATATTCAAGGGTTATTAACTAAAACCGAACCGGACATATGGCCAGTTCAGACGATTTCCGGTCGGACCGGCCGGTCCTGTTCGGTTTTCACATCCTTGCTCCTGATATTAAAAATAAAAAGATAATTAATTTTAAAGTACTCAAATTTTTAGAATTTTTTAATATGGTATATAAGTTTTTAAAATTTTAACTTGAGTTATTAACATTTTTAAACTTTATCAATTTAGTTTAAAACGTTAATTTTGTTAATAATTTATTGATTTAGCACGTGAAATTTTTGTCTCTTCATCAGATAGTTAACTCATGATACATAACTTACGGATTATTATATTTACCTTATAGTTTATTCAATTGGTCAGCGGGTAAAATCTACCGATATTAAAAATAATAATCAACTTTTAAGGATTTTTTTTCAATATAGTATGCAAGCTTTTAAAATTTTTAATTGAGTGATCAACCTTAACTGTTCAGCTCAAAACGTCAGTTCTGTTAATAATTTGTTAATTTAACTAATAGAATATTTCTTGTTCGTAATAAATAAGTGTCCTCTAATTTAACAATGACCACTATTTTTCCGAATGGCCATTTATATATTATGAACAACAAAAATTTCATTAGTCAAATCAATAAATTCATCAACGGAACTAACATTTTGAACTTAACTATAAAGATTTTAAAAGATTGGTCACTCAATTGAAAATTTTAAAAACTTAAGCTTAAAAAAATTCTAAAAGATTGGAGAATTTAGAATTGGTTACCCAAAATAAAACTATCACCAGAATAAATGGTGAAACTTTGATGTAATGAAATGGATCGAGACAATGCATCTTTCATAACCTAATAAAATAGAAAGCTCGTTCATCAAGAAACAGGAACTATCCCAGAATACTAAACTTGCTTATTATTCCAGAAAGCAAAGTACTTGAATGATGCAATAACACATTTGAATCAAAGGGCATTAATGAAGAAATCTTGGAAATTTGAATGACTGTATAATTGACTGCATACAAACCTGTACATATCAAGTTCTTGGTTTATTCACGTGCAACTATGGCTTGTCAGGGTATGTAATACATAGGATTCGGAAACTTGAATGACCGGATTGACAACGAGGTGCCTAATATATCGCTCCACTGATCTCCGGCGTTACCCAGAATCCTGAATCCTTCTTTCACCATGTCAGTCCTCTTCTCTGACTTGTATATAGTTGCTAGTTTACCATGATCATCTGAAGCTCTGTAGATAATGCAAGACAATGATGATAAGCAATCATCTCTAACACCAAATTATTGCAAATGAACACATAACAAGAGGAGTGTGTGCTTCTCTTTGATGTTAGCTTTAAATTTTATCATAATCAAGGGAAACAAGAAAAGAGCAAAGAATCATAAAAGTAACCAGAAAGATAGCCGATTCGTTTAGTGATAATGTTTTCATCAAACTTGTCAAAGTTCCTCATTCTTTACCATTCTTCATAATCATTCAATTCATATAACAATTGTCAGAATGTAGTCCAGAAAAACAAGTAAACACTGAAGTAGAGGTCACAAGGAAAGTTTAACTGCAATGAAACTTGCTCAGGGGAACACTAATCATTGAGCTGCCTCTCATCAGAGGAAGATCGATTTGCCAGGATTTTCAACTTCAGCAGTAACTTGATTATTATTCTCCAAGAAACGGGGAGAAAGACTAACAATCCTGAGAATTAGGTCTTCTATTCTTAGATTTGCCGCTGTCCTCTCAGAACAATTCAGGACGTAAGTTTGCACAAAGGAATGGTAATATATAGAGCAGCTAATATTAACTGATCTAATCCATTTCTACTACACAACACATATGTTATGAATGCTGGGGAGATAACTTTAGAGAGCATCTTTTTAGGAAGCATTTCAAATGAATGAACCTTAACAAGAGTTATATATGAGTTTGGAAATCCTCGCAGATAACATTAATCATCCAATATTCACAGCCTCAGCAGACAAACATGATGCATAAATAGCAAATAAACTCTGCTTGACATCACCAGAAAGCTCTCACACTCACCTCAAAATGAGCTTGTCCCAGTTCAAAATCCCGGCATCAATTAAGTTCTTCTCAGTTACATTTCTTTGTTTCTCACTGCGTCCAGTCAGTAAGAAAACCTTGAATCCCAAACCCAGCACCACTTTGTAGAGCTTCAAACTAGGCTCTATAGCTGGTGCTGCAGCTTTCTCAACCCACTTGTCAAACTCAACCGGATCAAAAATCTCCAAACTGCAAAAAATTTAAAGATTGCAATCTCTAAATCAAGTCAATTCAAGCCAAACAAAATCTCCAACACCAATGAGTTAATAACATAGTTTCTCAGAATCCTATGTTCTGTTTTAGAGTTCCAACCACAAAACTTTAAACTCATCTTAATGCCTGATAGTATGAGTCTGTTTTTAATATGATCAGACAAAATTAAGCCTCATGTCTTAATTCTCAGGATCCTGTAACATATAGTGATTCCAGAAATTCAATTCTCGCATACCTACGGAAGCAAACTAAAAAACCTCCACACGTGTCAGTTCCTGTATTTTCTCAACAACCAAACAGAAAACTCAAGTGAAAGACAAAAACTCATCCAACGCGTAATACATACCCATATCCATGCTCCGTATAATAGGGCAGATTTGACAACAGAGTCTCATCAACATCAAAAACCCAAACATCCATCCCATCACCAACCAATTCAACACTCTTCGCATAAACCCCTGCTTCATTGGACACTCTCTCGAGATCCAAACTATAACCCCTCCCGTTAACATAATCTCTCACATACTCGGCACACTCCATTGGGATTGTTCTCCAAGGATTCAAATTGTTAGCCTCCACTGCAACTCTCCAACTTGTACACTGTAATTGCAGCTCATTGTCCAATTCCTTCACTTGGGTCAGCTCCATTATGTTCTCTTGGTACTCGAGAATTAAGGGTCGTGGTAGAACATGAGAGTTGAGATGTTCATCACAGAAAGCCAACGCTAAGAATTGAAATACAACGAAAAGTCTTAACCAAATCATAGATGATGCTACTGTACACAACGAAATCGAACAGAACTTGGAAATTCTAGCTTCTGGGAATATAAATATACAAAAATGGAGTTGGAATTAGCAAGCGAATCTAAACAAAATACCAACTTGAAAGAAAGAAAAAGCTGGGATTTTTTTTTTCTCTCCTTTTCTGGTTACGCAACTTTTGGTTTTCTTGGAAAGCGTAAAATGGGAAAAGCTTTAGGATTGAAAGATTCTGTAAGAACACGAGGCAAGAAAAAAGGTTGCGTGGTCGGTGACTATGTAATAACATAAACCTCAGAAATGCATTGGCGTAAGGGAGCTTGCATTTAATATTCCGTTTTCATGCTCAGGCGGAGAGTTGACGGGTTCGGGGTGAGAATGGGTCGGGCTTGGTTAGACAGCACAAAACCGGTCAACAAGAAAATGGTCTGAGACAACACTAAGATCCACCAGAGTTAGCCCAATGTTATAAGCATATAAAGCTATATAGGATCCATATAAAAATAGGGCTAACAATTTTGGCCCGATTCTGCCTAAAATTAACGAGTTAAATTTAAGTTAATCGAATTTTTGAAAAGATCGATTTGACTAGAATATCCGAACAACCAATTTTATTGTTATTTTTTATTTGATTAATTAAATTGAAGATGAACTTTAAAGTAATTAATAAAATTGTTCATTTGTGATCGTAAAGTCATAAATTTAAGTCACGGAAATAATTTTTTGTAAAAATGCATAAAAAAGATTGCATATGTTATAACCCTCCTGGGACCATGTAAAGTAAGAAGACTTATTCATTGGATTGAATCTAAATAAGATTCATTATGTTTATTTTTTTACTTACTTTTATTTATTTATACAATTATTTGTTTATTTATTTGAGTATTGTATTTTAAAAGCATTATATATATTTTTTGGATATACTTAAAATAGCAATGATTAAAAAACCTAGTCCAAAATATTAAAAAATGATAAAAATACTATGATTATTAAAAGTTAAAAAATCTTATTTTATTTTTATCTACATGTTTGTATATATTAATAAAATTAAATTAATTGCTTAAATTTTATTTTTATTTTACATTAAATTTTATTATTTCAAAATTTTATTTAACTTATTAATGTTCTTAACTAAGATCAATTATGTATCATAATAAAATTTGAATTAATTATTTATTTTAATTGATTTCATTTTGTTAAATTTAATAAAACGACATAGTTTTAATATTAACTTTTGAGTGTTATAGTTCTAAACCAGCCTGTGAGTTCAGTGAACATATAGCTCAAATTATTCAACACCAACTCTAGACTTCCAAGTAGGTTGCTAGTGACCATCAAGACGGTAACTTCTTCCTCGGAAAGCTGCTCTGTCGCCTGAACCAGTCTGTTGCTGCTGCTGCTGCTCTGTAGTGTTGTTAGTTCTGTTGCCACTCAGCCGATAGCTTCTTCCTTGGAAAGCCACTCCGGCCGACGGATCACGCCGCACCGGAGAGTTCATTTGCTTTCCCTCACCCCAGAATGATACCAATTTGTGCCTGAGAATTGCACATCAAGGACTATGCACAAGCATGTTCATCCAAATTTCCCAAAAAAAAATAAAAATTTATCATATCGCTCGGCTTTGAAACAGAAAATGGAAGGATACACCCAGACAGGAGTCTTTAACATGAACTTTCCACCAGAAAGTGGATGGAGAACAGTGAGGAAATAATATAGATGACCAGCAATCATTCCCAGAATATCAGGCTTTAATGGATTCCCAAATATCAGATCAAGAGCTAGCATTGCCCAAGGAAGATAGAATCCCTGCTTCAAACTGATTAACATGAAACTAAAGTAAAAAGAAGAGGTAAGTATCAAAACTATCTACTTGCCTTCAATGAGACAAGACCATATATGCTGATTCGTGCATTTGGAAACTCTCGTCCCCAAATATAGACTATCATGAACACCAACGAAACTCCCATGAAAGGAGACCACAGTACCGGAACTGCAGACATAACCTGGAAAAGTGGAGATTAGGAAATGGTTGTCTTAAAACTAGGTTTAGAACCAGTCCTATGTATTACAATCTTGTTGTGCAGGTAGAATGTAGGAATGGCTTACAAGAAGTGACAGTGCTCCAAAGAAGAACATCCACACAAAATCTGCAGTCCTCTTGTCGAAGGGACCTCTCTCCAGGGAGACACCATATTTTGCTCTTGAGCAAGGTTTATGATGGAAGAAGCCATCAAATCAAAACGTCAGACACTTTCTCAGCAGAACTTGACAGATTTCAGGAATAAATGTCTTTTACTTTTAATTCTATCATATACAATTTCGTAAATGTTTTAGGAAGGCATCTGAATCATTCATATATCCTTGCCACAATCTTATGCACACAAATATGATTTTTCTTTCTGATCTTAAAGCACAAACAAGATCATCACAAATTTAAACCAACTTTTTCTTACATAATTATGAGGCGAAACGCAAAAGGGAAGGAGAAAGGACCAAGGAAGAAGAAGTTGGTGATAAGCCTCCAAACCTGCGTACGGTAACATCGTACAAGTTCAAAGCTCCTGTCGTCCATAAACATAAAAACTCGGATAACACAACATAATACCTGAAAACGTTTGATTACATCTGCATAAAAGAGTGCTAAAATCCAGGGACTGTAAAGACCAATATAATATCCTGTCGTGGTCATCAGACAGGCAACTCCATAAATCTTGCTCACAGGTGGCAAGGAATTATAGTATCTGACAAACAGTTTTTAATCAGAAAAAATGAATATCAATCATAATCTTCTTCAAGATACAGAAGCTGTTATAATCGTTAAGTAAACAGATAAGAATATCAGAAAGTAATCATTTGTAACCGTTAGAGAGAGGAAAAGAGCTTACTCTGCTGGTGTAGACATGATAGAAGCTTATGGGTCCTGTGATTTTTTTACGAGGAGATGTTGGTATATGGAGAGTTATGCAACTTACTGTTATCCTGCTTGCTTTGGATATTCCAAAGATGAGAGTTTGGAGTCATAAACAAAGACAAGTCAAGGTCTTCATCCAGGTTGACCTAACGTCTGCAAGTTGGAGAATACTAAGAAGCATTGTGGGGTTTGGATTGGATTCACGTACAAGAACCCTGATTGGATTATCAATGCCAATTAAAGATGAAGAAAAGGATAGAAAATTAGGCTGATTTGACAAGTTCGGTTTGAGTATTTAGACTTATTCAAGCTTGAATTTAATAATTGTTTTATTTAAGTAATTGTTACAGATTAACATTTAGATTAATTTTAAAAGAATAAATTTAACTAGGTCTATAGTATACTCCAATTCGGATAATCAACTCCAATTGTTCAACTCGAGCTTAAAAATTTTTAGGCTTAAATACATCTTTGAAAATTTTTAGACTTCTTTAAAAAGTTTTGAATTCAACTTGACCTATTACTAATTTTTTAATTAAATTTTAATTTTTACTATTTTATTATTTTAATTCAGCCCTGCTATACTTAATTTTGAACATTAAAGAGTCCAAGATTTATAAAATTTAACCAAATTAATGTAGTTTACATTACCAAGTCAAAAACTTTTCCAAACCACTTTACTTAAAACAACTAATTTTGAAAGATATAAATGATATACAACACAAAATTGATTTAATAAAAAACATCTAAAAAAACTTAGGAAATCGTTTAAGCAAAAAGTATATGAAAAGGATAATGATAAATGTTAGCATTGTCTTAATATTCTATTATTTGTTTTTAGTTTATTTTAACAGTAAAAGGTGAGGCTTAGAGTAATTGATAAGCTTACTTTTTATGACTAGAAGGTTTCGAGTTCGAATCAAGGAAACAGTTTCTTTGTAGAACACAAAGAAAATGCTGTGTACAATTGATGACCTTCTTTTGACCTTGTAAAACGAGAATTCTTGTACTCTGAGACAATCCTTCATATTTTAACAATAGTAAATTTATTTTATTTCAAGTAGGAATAGCACAAAATTAGCATGTCCAGCCTTTACATGTAGACTAGTTAACACATGACCAAATGCATAGTTCAGTATCAAAATGACAACATCATGTAAAAGTATTCAAGCTAAAACACCCAGTTCTTCCTTTGGCCTTTTCCTAATTATTCAAAACATTTCCTTGGCAGATGATTAATTTAAGTTGCTTGAGCTCACGCATAAAAGAAAGGTACGCATGCAAATGTAAATCATATTAATGAACAAGTGGAAGAATCATCAGCCTTTTGCCAAATACGGTAATTCAGAGGGGAATGTTGTAGCTCTACTTTTCTACTTCAGGGATTTACTGTGAAAACTTCTACATCTTCCATTTCAGGACTTCTCACAGAGTACTGGAATGTCCATCCATGGCAAGCACCGGCATGCATACCTTTTTTATTGATGGCAAAAATAGCTCCAACAAAGTCGGGAAATTTTCTCACAATTCGCGCTATTGCATCTTTTGCAGCAAGCTGAGGTTCCATTCCTAGTCTCATGCTTTCCACGACTTGGTAACTGGAAACATGTTCTTGCAGAGATTAGTTTCGGGTAGACTAATTAGCCAAATAATAGCAGTTGAAGGACCAGAAGGTAGGTTTAGAAGATCATGGTATGAAAGAAAAATTATTCATGTAGCTAATGAAAATGTCTTATAACTCAGGATCAACTAAAACTCTCGTATAATTTACCACTCGTAGCAATGCAACCAGATAAAAAAATGAAGTATATGTTACTTCAACTAGGATTTTTATTCTTCATACTCGAAAATCGTAATGCTCAGTGCAATACCATGGAAGGAAGCGCATCATGATGTCACCATCCCCAGTTGCACCACAAGCTCCAACTTCATTGTCAGCATATGCTGAAGATCCTGGAATTGGTCCATCACCCACCCTGCAGGAAAACAAAACAACGGATTTGTGGGATTTATAAAAGAATAAATTCCAAATCAGCCAATAAATGCACCGAGACTTTGGAGGAAGAGAACTCGTTATCCTTTTGATCTAAAAAAAGAAATAAGAAATCAGATCATCTGCTAATAATAATTAGAGTGAATCTGTTACGGTCTAATTGTCTCACATTAGTAATAAAAAAGGCTGATATGGGGTTAATCGGCTTATGGACTCTCCTACCCTTTAAGCTAGCTTTTGGGGATGGTTCTCCCATAAGACTTGTAACAATTGGTATCAAAATAAGATGAAGACGGCAACTGATAAGCACCGTAGAGATGTTGAGTTTTCAGTCGGTAAGATGGTATACTTGAAGCTACGTCCTTACCATCAACAGTCCTTAGCCAAGCGTCCAAATGAAAAACTTTCTCCCAGATACTTTAGGCCCTATCAGGTGGTACAACGTATTGGGAAGGTTGCCTAAAAACTTGCACTCCCGGATTCAGCAACAATACATCCTGTTTTCATGTCTCACAACTTAAAAAGGCGTTGGGAAATACTTCACAGGTGCAGCCTCTCCCTCCAATTCTGACTGCTGATATGGACTGGTTGGTTGAACCGCAAGAAATTTTGGATACACATGAGACACCTTAGGGATTAGAAGTGTCGGTGTTATGGAAGGATCTCCCTCCTTTTGAACCAGTTGGGAACCTCTGCTGCTAATACAAGAATTGTTTCCTAATTTCCACCTTGGGGACAAGGTGGGTGTTGAGGGGGGGAGTAATGATAGGTTTGCTATTGCCAATAGGCCTTCAATTAAGTTTGTCTACGCAAGGAAAAAGTATCATGGCTACAAAAGGGCTGGCTCGAATTAATGGGTCCGTATGACGTTAGGGAATGTTGGTTATTTGGTCAGGGAATGTTAGTAAAGTACATGGGTCATGGTGGCAGGTTGTTGCACTGCTTTGTCTTATCTGCTAAGTTGTCTATTTTCTATTGTTAGTAAGTCTATTATTAATAGTGGAATGGGAAAGGTGTGAGGGTATTGGGAATCTTTAGTTATTTGAGTGGGTCTTGGGAGAGAAGGCAACCTCTTGAATGTTGCTGGTGTCATCTGTTATCTTTATTTCCTTTCATCATCGATAACAACACACTCTCCCTTTTCTCTATTCCCAGTTTATTAATCTAATATCAACCAATACTTCATACATTTATCAACTATCACATTTCAGAAGCTATCAAAATCCAAGAGTTAATGGTTCAATTCCCACTTTTATCTTATGAAACAACTAATGCCACGTATCGAACTTACCTGCCAGGGATCTTAAAAGTGGCTCCATTAGTTGATGTACCAACAGCTATGTGCCCCATCTACAAATGAAAACAAGTTTTTTAGACGTTCACATGCCAACATCAGTATATGTTTGACAAACTTCTTCCATCAACTTACTTTATCAATAACTGCCATTGATATAGTATCATGGTTGTCAAGACCAACATGAGATGTGCTGGGTTGAAACATTCTAATCTGGTTAAAATCTGAGGACTCCCCTTCTGTGATATCCATGTAATTTTTCAGGTGATAGGGACCACAATTATCCGCAGGGACAACATCTTTCCGGAAATTAGGTTGGCAGCGGTTCTCTTTCCATGTTGTCCACTTCTCTCTAGATTCTAATGAACTAAGATTCATGGGTCCTGGGAGGCCCATTGAAATAGCAAAGGCCGATGCCTGCTCCCCAACAAGTAATGTATGCTTTGTACGCTGCATTACCAACTTGGCAGCTCTGATGCCGTCTTTCACGTACCTCATGGCAGCAACAGCTCCAACCTCCATTGTCACCTACGCACATCCTTGGCAAAAGAAATGATATATCTTCATGTCTCAACAAGAAAAGCAAGATAAAGAAAAAACAATGAGTTTGATGAAATAAGCAGGGCATCATGGTTACCCCATTCATCACCATTGCATCAATTGTGGTTTCTCCATTCTCATCAGGACTCCCACCAGGCCCAACTGTTCATTTCATATTAAGAAAAAGATTCAGAAAGATTGATGAGCTAATATAATTTGGAAGTATAGAGTTAACTAAAGAGCAGTACACTGAAGCCACATATGAAAATTCAAGTTCTTTTATCATGCAACTCAATGTTCAACAAATCAAATGAAATCATTAATCTTAAAACTTTACTATTAACAGCACCTAGCCATGCTTTTACCTGAGACTTAAATTTGCCATACTCTCAGTCAGTTCTCCGGTGATGCATCAAGAACCAAACATTTAAGTTTTAAAAAAAGACACTAGAAAAGAGTCTGATAGATGTAACTTCAGATTCGAATCGAGTACAAGTCCGTAGTTACCAAATTCTCTGCGTAATGAGGCAGTTTATATGTAATCATGCATATTCTAAGACCATTACTATCATCAGTACGGAGAGTTTCATTTGCACTAAACAGTAAAGCGTGACATTAACATGACCCAGATAACAAACTCTGAATTGGAATCTGAAAGAGAAGATGGGAGTTTTTGGGTCCTTTTTGGATAATATTCACTCTTTTCCCAAACCATCGATTAAAGGAACAAGAAACTAGAAGGACCCAAAACGCCTAAAGCAACGACAACACTTGAATCAAGAGAAACTGGATTACCACACCTGTACCATCGCATCTGAGTTCCTCGCAAGCCGAACAACCCTCAACAACAGCGTCAACGGCATTGAGCCCACCATCAACAGCACTCCAAGCAGCTCTAACAGCTTCTTTAAATGGCCATGTGCTCACCACTATGGGGTACTTCCCTGAAATCCCGAGCTTTGATTCATGTGCATAACAAATTGGGTTTTCGATGTTCCCTACCACCTGATTATCCAAAAACAATTCAATACATTCGATTACTTCATTTCACTTCATTTATTAACTTCCAGTTCCGATCGGTGTTGGATGATTCTTACCACAATGAACAGAGAGAGAAGAGCGATGAGCGAGCTTCTGGTGGCCATTAAACATGGAGGGAGAGCTTTGCTCAATTATGATTTGGGTGGTTTCAAAGTGTTTGACTCTTGGTCAAGGAGTAACGCTAACTATTTATTTTAATAATTTTTATTTTTATAAATTAATCAATTAGTTAATTTTTAAATTAATAAATTCTTATAAATTAAAATAAACTAATTAATTTTTATTTAATAATATCCTTTTCAATTATACTTCAAATTCTTAATAATCTCTTTTAAATATATTCTAAATTCCTTAATTTTATTTATTCTTTAGCTGATTTTATAACAATATAATACCAATTAAACTTTAAATTTTTCGTCTTATCAATTTAACTTTCGGTCCAATTATCGCCTCCTTTATTTGCTTATGTAGACTCCTCTCTTGTAAATTTTGATAGGTGGAAGAACGGGGAACAAATCCTCTGTTCCAATTACGATATTCCAACGCTATTTTATTAAATCTCATTCACATATTTATGCAGAGCGTCATTTGAAAATCCTAGAGTTATGTACATTTTTAGTTAAAATATGGAGAGCTTTTTATAGTTTTATAAACTTTTAAAAAATATTTTTATTCTTTAAAATTTTAGAAAATAATTTTTATTAAGTTATTCCAACTAAATTATATTATAATTCAACATAAATTTAACTAATTTTTCTCTTATAACTGAAGTGTTTCTAAAATAAATTAATAGATTTTTTAGATTATATAAAAGTTTTAGGTTAGCATCGGATTGAATTATGATATAATCGATTCACAATAATCATATAATTATTGACACTTAAGTAAATAATTAATAACATAATAATTTTTATTATATAACATTAAAATATTATATAATATTTTTAAAGTAATTTAAAATGATAAAATATTTTTAAATTAGTATAATCACAAAAAATCAGCATTTTTAGTCTTATCTTTACTAAGTTCTAATTTTATATTATAATTCAATATAAAATTAATTCATCTCTTTCATATAACTAAAAATGTCTTAAAAAATAATTTAATAAATTTTTTTTAAAGATTATATAAGAGTTTTAGATTAAGACCAGATTGAACAATGATATGTTACAAAAATAGCTTCTACAGAAAAGGCATGTCAAGAAAATGATTCTGAGCAATGACACAAGTAGTGATTTATGTAAGCAGCACCAGGTCATATACTACAAGTCTAATTGATGAGAGGCCTTTCCCAGTAGCTAAAGAAGAAAAAAGAGAACTTCTAAGACAAAGGAGCTTCCAGGTTCCTAATCACAGATATTTACATGAGTCCAGGAATCAGATTGGAGTCTGTGTAAAGCTGATTCACTTCCAAATGGTTTCATTTGCATCTGTAAAGATTTGGTTGTGTTGCTCAACAAGGCACCAAACAAATTCGATAGCTCCTACGTCCTCCAGGGCACCAACTTCCAGGGAAATGGGAGAGGGATCATCTACATCTTCACCCTCTTCTGCATCAACATAAAGAGTAGAATAACCAGTTTACATGGGAAGGTTTAGACTGGAGATAACTAATTTGATCCACAGATACAATACAAGCCTATGTCTGTTCATGTGCAGAAGATGTGCTCAGCAGAAATTCTTGTTGAAGATACCATACTCACCTGCAAGCATGTCCCATGAACTGTAAGCAGGTGATGCATTCATGTTCTTCTTGGAATCATCTTTTGCACAGTGACTCCAATACTGTCTATAAGATTCGGGTTTTTTCTCTTTTCGCCACATAATGACAGGTGCCATTTCCATGGCAAGACTGTAAGCATCCATCTGCATAACAGTTACAGAACCACAGAGAAGCGTGCGTATAAGGTTTTGTACATGCTTCTGCAATTCGTGTCTTATCATAATGCGGAAATAAATACAAAGATAATACAACTTTGTGCAGATACATACTAGGGAATGGATAGGCAAAACAATATGGACATATGGATGAACATGTAACACTTGAGCAGGCATATTAATGGTTGAGAAAAGTTCAATATAGCAAAAGCAGAGAACACAAATAAGAAAAAGAAACATGGAAATAGCAACCAACTACAATTTATGCACTGCATTCAACCAGATTCAGAAATGGGGGGAAAAGGTATTGACATATCAACCACTAGGCCCAAGCAGAAGAAGAAGGGCAAGACATAGAAACATCAACTGTTTGCATACTTTGTTAAGAAGTGACTTCTCGCCAACACGGAGCAGTAGTGCAGTGATGAACTCGAGAGTCATGTAGTTTACAGTAGGAAGTTTCTTCAGGGTGTTCCTTGTAGCATTAATGCTAGAACGTGAACTTTTGATCTCATTATAAAGCTCAAATGTGGTTAGAGGTTCAGGAAGGCTTGCAAGGTAACATTTGATCAGTGCTGCCAGGTCGATTGCGCTTACACCTTCCGGTAATGATGCACCGGGATCTGAAAAGTAAAATATGACAGATGCCCAACAATTTAATAATCAGCAATGTTGAATACAATGACATTCAATTTGGGCCAAAGGGTACAAATATACCTTGGTTGTATAGAGAAACCAATTGCTGAATAACATTCTTATCTCCTTCAGCTTTAAACAAATTCACTGTGCTTAAACCTAACAATTTGAAAGAACAAGCACTGATCCTTATCTGAAATGTTTGCAGTACTAAATGAGAAACAATATTTATCTCTGTCTCGTATCATTTACCTGACAATACAATACAATCTGCACATCTCTCTAGAATATGAGGAACAGGCCTGCTTGATTTTTGTCGTTGCACAAGGATCTCAATTGGAACTCCAAACACTGAGGATCACAAAGGAAACAAGAATATAAATATAAACACTTTCATAACATTACTGTAGGTTACCTTAATGTCTGCAGTTCTGGGTACCTTCATCTAGACCTAGATAACCAAAATCTATGTATTCAGCCTCTCTAAACAATGTTAAACCTAACAAGCTAAATAATCATTTTAAGTAAGACTAGCATCTCATACAATGAACTTAATTTTCAGATTCAAGCATTTTCCCAAACTGAAGAAGATGAGTATTAAATGAAAGTTACCGTCAGTGCTCGCAACTCCCTGGAAATGAGAAAACAAAATAGAAAATCAGACCAGGGAACCTTAAGTACGATAAAAGAATAAGGGAACTGAAGTAAAAGGCCTGAGAATTCAATACCTTTTGCCATCTTTCGATGTCCGTCAATATTGTCTTACTCTTCTGAGCAGTTTTTTTTGCCACCTGCAGGAATTCACCACTATTCAGTTTTAATCCTTACAGTATGAGCTATAAGTCTGGACATTAGCATTCAATTTGACATGAAACTATAATACTATCAAATTTTTGTTTAACCCCCCCAAAGAGGATGTGCATATTTGCATCTACCTTAAGCTTTATTTAGCTAAGTCAGACCAGTAACTTTGATAGCCTCTAAAAGACAGAGGTCAAATTACATAAGCCTAAACAGCAAATATTAGACATTAGAGAATCCAACAACTTAATCAACAATGAAATGCCTCTCTCACACAGAAAACTAGGGAAGATGGTGGAAGCAGGTAATCTTTGAATTCCATTACCACCACAGTACTGGACATCTTCAACATTGTAGCTTAAAACTTTTTCTTGAACACATGAAATTCAATCTCTGAAAGTACTCAAATATATCAATGGATTCCTGTATTCGTATGCATTCTGTTCAATATTAGAATAGGTTACCTTTTTTTGAATTGCTTGT
The DNA here is from genome assembly GCA_025629845.1 of Erythroxylum squamatum. Lineage (NCBI taxonomy): Eukaryota > Viridiplantae > Streptophyta > Magnoliopsida > Malpighiales > Erythroxylaceae > Erythroxylum > Erythroxylum squamatum. Next base: position 23,405,133 of record JAOTBA010000007.1, read on the forward strand.
ACAGAAATAATTGAGTTTGAGGAATCAAGAAAAACTTAAACTCAACTTGAGATTTCTTCCTATATGGTATTGCTGATATTGACAATGACAAGTATTCTGTACACTTGCAACTATTGCTGATATTGACAATGACAAGTATTCTGTGCACTTGCAACTAAAATCACCAGTATAACTTCAATCCAATAAGTCTTACTACCTACATAAGAAAACTTCGACCCAATCCATAACTTCCCCATAACAACAAAGCTTGATTTTCAAGAAAAGTTACCTCTTCGACCTTTGTCTTCCCGACAACAACCTTGTCCTTTGTCCCTAAAATTCCCTTCCTCAATAACATACCAGTTGTAGCAGCAGCAGTTATAACACGTTCGTGCAAAATGTGCTTGGTGGCTGGCTCCCGAAGAAGCGACCATCGGTTCTTGACTACTGATCCAACTCGGTCTGCAACATCACTAACATTACCTTTTGTATCTTTTGCAACTTCACCCACAAATGTCCCAGCTGACTGTCCAGCTGCCTTAAGTTTGACCCCTGCATTAAAAACCACAATAACATTACAAAACCAACATTTGAAGAGAAAGGAAACTTAAGAAAACCTCAAAATATACATCAATCAGAACCTGAGGAAGAGAAGAAACCAGTAGCCTTCTCCTGCCATTGAGATGATATGGCGGGACTCATTGTTCCAACGACTGTAAATCCCAAAACAAGTCCAAAAACTTCTTTTCAGGAGCAAACCCACAAGCAAAACAAGTGTGAAAACCAAATAAGTGAAATGCTCCTTAACATAAACAGCTGAATTATGAACCTAAAGGTGCTAGCTTTTAACAAGTACCGATGATCAATCAATCACCAATCAAGTGATCAAAGTTCAGACTTCCAATAATCATCAACTTTCACCAACATCACATATCAGCTCCTTATAATCAGTACTAACTAAACTATCCCAGAAATGAAAGTATGAGCTTTTCACGAAACTTGGACTTCCAAGATCACAACAAATAAAAATTCACCTCCAAAAGAGCTACTTTCAAGCGGAAAAAAAATTAAGAACAAAGAAAGAGAAACAGAATACGAAAAGCTGAACGAGCCATCACCACAAACCTTAAATTCCAGGAGACGAACTTCGTGTACTTTAACGCTCAAAGCCAGCAGAACGCCGATGCTGAGTCCGTACCTCACCGAGTTGTATCTCGACTTCGGCTGTTCTTTTGCTCTTAATACGGCGTATGGAGTTAACATGATTGCAAGACTTTTACTATGATTGGTCTGTGACCAAAGTAAGAGCACCTACTAATGAGATGGGGCCGCGTGGACCAGAATCAGACAGAACATGTTGATACGACTTTGACGTTGATAGCATTTAACCGTAAGGTGTGTCTCTTTCAATTGTCAGACTCAGATTTTCTTATGTCCCACGCGCAGTGGCTAGCGAGTGGATTTCTTGTCCCTTGTCTTAGTGATGATGATTTGTTCAACTAAATGGTGCCAATTGGAACATGACAATGAGAAGCTTATCTTTGTTTTGTCGTATTCAAACTCACAAAAATTACATATTTAAAATATTTTTATAAATAAATATTTTAAAATATGTATTAAATTTAGATATTCACAATAACTTCATGTTGCATAATTATTTAGATATTCAAATTCAAATGATTTCAAAACATAACACTTTATAAATAATAATAAATAAAAATTAAATTATTTTGTCAGTTTAACTATAAAATATTCTATTTATTAAATTTTTATTTGATTTATTTTAATAATTTTTATTATTAAAAATTAATCAATCAATTTTATAAATTAATTAAATTTTATAAACCATAATAAATCAATTTATTTTCATTATGAATAATGATAATCTCTTTTTTCAAAATTATTTTACATGTTTTATTTTATTCATTATTTATTTTAAAACAAATTAATACCAATTAAAACTCAATAACTTTAAACTTTTTATTTTAACAGCTTTATTTTCAGTAGACTTTTTAAAACAACATTAATAAAGAGTGTAAGCAACTCTAAGAAGCTCCATCCAATTGTTTAAATTTCTAATTAGGAATGTCAATAAGCTCGATTTGATCGACTCATTGGCCAACGGGCAACAAGCGAGTCGGATCAACCCATCCCATCTTATATTTTTTTTAAAATGTCAAAAATGATGTGGTTTATGAAATAATGGTCGGGCCGACCACTTTTGGTTGTGACCGGCCAATTAAAATTAAGTCGAACAAAAATTGACATTTCTATTTCTAATCAAATAATAGGGGTTGATTATTTTTCAATTAATAACATTTTTATTCAAGTCACAATTACAAAGAAGTTAATAATTATTTTTAAAAATATGTTTAATTTGATTCTTATAATTATTGAGACACTTAAAATTTAAAAAACTCAAAATATAATACTTTATCTAGAGTTTAAACAATCATAAGAAAGTCCCTCCAACCATTCAAATTCCAATTCAAATGCTACTGCTACAACAACAATATTTAACACAGTTTCGCTAGCACGAGCTTTAGAGGAGTTTAATAATACGCAATCTTATAATTTAAAAGAAAAATAAATTAAAATCTGAAATATATGATAAATTTATAAATATTAATTTAAATAAATTTGTTATTTGAGTCAAACTCCACTCTTCTCATCTTCTTGAACAATTCTCATCCAAAACGGGTGTTCTTTCCACACTCTATCTATCAGCTCAATCGGTACCCTTTTGGTCTCAGGTAACAACAAGTACACGAACACAGTCATCAGTGCGACCCACCCTCCAAAGAAGAAGAATATTGCAGACTTGAAGTGGCAAAGCATTGTTAAAAAGGTTTGTGCGATGATGAAGGTGAAGAAGAAGTTCAGTGCAACGTTGATGCTTTGTCCAGCTGATCGAATCTCCAATGGGAAAATCTCGCTAGGGATCAACCATCCCAATGCACCCCAAGACCAAGCAAAACCAGAAACATACACGCATATCAAGATCAGAACTGCATAAGCATACCCATTGGACAAGACGCCATGATCACCTAGCCTAGCTGCCATAACACCTCCGATGGCAACCTGTGAAACAAGCATCTGTATACCCCCGAACATGAACATCACTCTACGACCAAACTTGTCTACTGTAAACATCGACACGACTGTTCCTAGAAAGCCAACCACTCCAGCAACCAGAGCAGCCATGATCAGTGACACAGTTTCGCTCAGACCGATAGTCCTGAACAAAACTGGAGCATAGAAGGAGATGACGTTGATTCCTGTGAGTTGCTGGAAAACTGGTATCGCTATTGCCATTACTAGCTGTGGCCTGTACTTTCTCCGGAGGATTTTCCTGAATGGGGACTCGGAAGTTTCGTCAGATCTGCATGCTTTAACGAGATCATCAAGTTCTGCTTGGACATCAGGTGTTCCTCTAATACGTTGTAACACAGATTTGGCCTTCTGGTGGTCGTTGGTACGCTGAATCAGGCTGTTGGGTGTCTCCGGTAAGAAAAATGAACCTGTAGTTAGAATTAAAGCTGGGATTGCGGCCATAGCTAGGGAGATTCGCCAACCCCACCCAGCTTTGATCTTTTGAGTGCCGAAGTTGATAAAGTTTGCTGTGATCACACCAGTGGTAACTAAGAGTTGAAAGCCGATGTTAATGGCTCCTCTGTATCTTGGTGGCGCCATTTCGGCGAGATAGAGGGGAGCTGACTGCAGGGTTAGAATTAGAACAAACGAATCGGGCTTAAAGCTTAAATATTTTTTATAAATTATAAAATTATATTTAACTTAATTTATGAAATAGGTGTTATTTTAAATTTAAATTTAACTGATTAAAAATTTATAATCTATAATTTAAAATTTTTAATCATTATACCAAAAACAAATTATTTATTAAAAATAAATTGGTAAATTTTTTAAAAATAAAACATATTCTCTTATTATAAAAATTATATATATTATATACATGGCCGTAAAAATCTATTATAAAAAATTCAATTTATTTTTTTTCAACTTTGCGATTTAATTTACTTTAATAATTTTTATTATTAAAAATTGATCAGTTTTTTAATTAATTAGCTAAATTTTATTAATTAATAAGTTTTTAAAAATTGAAACAAATTAACTAATTTTTATTTAATAATTTTTTAATTAAACTTTAAATTATTTGATAGGTAAAACTAATTTCTTTAAATTATATTTCAAAATTTTAAATTTTATTTATTTTTAGCTAATTTTATGACTGCTTAATACTTATTAAACTTTTTAAACCTTAAATTTTTTGTCTGACCGATTTAATTTCAGATTCAGTTTTAAAACATTAATAAAAATCATAATTTTAATTAAATATAAATAATAAATTTTATATGAATATTAACTAATTTAAAAATTGACTATTATAAATTAAAATAATGATAAATTAATTATAGATGTCAAGTTTAAGTGGATTAAATTTTATTTTAAACTTTTTATGTAACTAAAATTTAAAATTTCAACTTAATTTTCAACCTCAATTCACAAAATAATCCTTAAAATTTAAACCTTTAGTTTTCAAGTTTAACGGTTTCAAAAATTTTAAGTAATCCAAGGGTTCGATGAGTTCTACTTCTACTTTTTTATTATAGTTTTTAGGTTTTGTTTTTAATTTTTAATTTTTGATTTTCTTTCAAATAAAAAATATGTTTGGTTGTTAATATTAATGTAGTTGCATTTTTATCACTAATAATAATTACATATTAGATAAAACTTAAAGATAAATTAGTTTTAATTAAATAAATTTCTTTAATCTCTTATATAATATTTATTAACAAATTACTAATAAAATTATGTTATTTTAATGAAAAAAATAATTTAAAATTTTATTTATAAATTTTATTTAAAATATATTTTAATTATTAAATCAACTTTTATTGAATATTTATATATTTTAAATTTAATTATATTTATTAATTGTTATGAAAATTTAATTACATATTAATTTAATTATAGGAATTAAACTAAATTAAATTATTCATATTTTTATCTATAATTAATTTTAATTTATTAAATATATAATGTTGAATTAAATTATTCATAATTTTTATTAAATTTTAAATTATTAAATAATAATAAATAACAGAAAAAATCACATTTTATAGTTTTTATATTTTTTGAAAATAGGAAAAAAATCAAAACTAAAAACAGAAATAGAAAACTCAAACCAACAAATTTTTTACTAAATTTAAAAAAATTAAAAATAAAAATTAAAAATAAACACCGTACTCAAAGGGATTTCATTGTAATTAATGAAAAGGTTAAGGTTATAACTTATAACACACCTGATTTGCAAAACCAACTCCAAAACCAAGCAAGAGCCGACCAAAGATCAGCATATATATGTTAGATGCTGTCCCGTTGAGTGCAGAACCAGCCAGGAACGCAAAACCTGCTCCAAGAATCGTGGGTTTGCGGCCGAAGTTTCTGGTGATCGGTGAGGCAAGTAAGGAATCGACAAGAGCCGCGAGATAGAGGGATGATGTGAAGGTTGTCAGAAGCTGGCTGTCGAATTTGCAGTAGTTGCTAACGTTGGTGTCGTCCTTCATTTTCTTATACACCTCTGGAAAAAACTTCCTCATAAATGGTTCCATGGAGGTCACACCACCTTAGCAATTTAGTTAAACATGTTAGTTTTCAGGTATTTGAATGATGTTTCGTATAAGATATCAAGTCAAGAAACAGAAGCTAGATCAAAGGTTCTATATTTTATGCTTGTCAAAGGTTCTTATATATTAAGTTGAATTTTAAACTTTTATACTAAAAAGAAATAAAAAATTACGTAACTCTAATTTATTTAGATAATTATTTAACGTGTCAATTTTACTTTTTACTCTTTAACCTGCATCACTTATGTAGGTTTATTGGAAACAATTTCTTTATTATGAAACGATAAGGCTGCGTATTATCATACCTCTTCAGATTCCGCTTTATTGTGAAATTTCATACTGAATATAACGATGAAGAAAAAATTACATAACTTTATAACAAAAAACTATTAATCGTAATTAATTATTTTCAGATTTATACTTTAAAAAATATTATTACTAATTAAATTTAACTCAAGACGACCTCAAGCATTCCGGTTTTCTCCCATCGGTTCTCAATATCATATGCACAAACTCTTCAAGGAATTTACATTGTTAGAGTGTCCCATATTGCCTAGACATGAAAATGTTAAAGGGTTTATAAGTGGTAAGGGTTAACTATCCAAAC